>VYZT01066480.1:0-16083 GCA_013400735.1 Pomatostomus ruficeps | reverse complement strand
CATGTATTCAGGAAATGTGATGAGTATGTATTTGTTTCAGGAACAGAACCTGGTCTATTAGGTTACGGGGGATACATGCTTTGAGGAGAAATCCCCATGCAGCCAGAGCTGCTAGTAATGTTGGCTTTCTAACCTATGAACTGGTTGGAGAGTTTATTTCCTGGTTTTTGGTGACACCTTGAAATACTTATTTACAGTTTCTGCAAAATTACTTTTCACATCTGAAAATATTATAGAATTACAGAATAACTACAGTGTATCTCTAGTCCATCCTCCTGCTGAAATCAGGCTCATTTGTGAGATCAGACCAGGTTGCCTAGAGCTTTGTCCATCAAATCATGAAAAATTTAAAGGACAGAGACATCACAGCCTCAGTGGATGGGCTCTTTCGATGTCTGACTGTCATCACAGTGAAATTATTTTTTCCTTATATTGACTGTAAATTTATCTAGATTCAAATTTTGCCTGTTTCTTGTCCTTCTGCCTTGCTCTGACCTGGCTGTCTCCTCTACAGCCTTTAAGAGGCTGCTGTCTGGTCCCTGTTAAGACTGTCTCATCTCCAGACTGAAGAAGCCCTAATCCCTTACTCTTTCCTCGCAAGGGAAGTCTTTCAGTCCTGACCACCCTGGTCATGCTCCCCTGAATTTGCTTCATTTTATTCATATAATTCTTGTACTCTGTTGCTTGAAACTGGACACAGTATTCTAGAACATAACTGACTGTGATGTGTTTAAGAATGTGGTTGCCAAGAATATAAGATCCCTGAATATTTAATAATAAAGTGCATAATTCTGCTTTGTGACAAATGTCATCACAGAAACTCTCGACAGATTGGTTTTTCCAGGCTGCACATAAGGGTACAGGACCATAGCATTCTTGTCCTAATTATAACTATTTTTGTTTTAAAAGTCACAGCATGTGCATAATACTGTGATTTAGAACAATTTACAGTAGGACTTGCTTCTGTAGACACAGCCAAAGGTTTGATAACTGAGGATTTCTTTGTTCCCTAATCTGGATAGAGGAGAAAAGAGAGTCTGTTTGATTTGTATCAGTATCAAACCCAAGTTTAAGGTCATGAATTCTTGATACCTGTGCTTCGCTTTTGAATCACTGGACTATGCCTGAATTGCTAACTGTATCCATTTAAAACCTGAACATTATTTAATGCCTTGTTAAGGGCACAAAAGCATGGGTTACTGCTGAAAACTCCAGGTATGTTTGGCAGAGCATACTTAAACACAGCAAAATACCCTGAAAGCCAGCTGTCTAGTCTCAGATTCTCCAGAGCTGCCACCTTGGGGGAACTGGAAAGGACATCAAGTCACAGTTTTCAGCTTTCCCTAATTCATCCTTCGTGATAAATTGCTCTAGTATTAGAATGATAATCTGTATGAATCAGAATGAAATCTGTAACAAAGTCTAATTTTATAATTCCTTTAGTACCATCTCATTATAGATACTCATGTTTTCATTCTCAAAAGCTCGTTATCATATCTGACCCTGTAGGGCTGGGTGGATGATCTGTGTTAGTTGTGTTTAGGGAGTGATCCAAGTTATCAGCCTACATCATAATCAAAACCTCAAGATAAAATTCTCTGAATGATAAATTAAGTGCTTTTTTTTGTGTTTTTAACTGTTTTATTTAACCTTTCTTCCCCTCTTGCTGCTTCTTACATTTCAGAATATGGTATTGCCATTCAGTGAGCAAATGTCTGTCAGAAGGCTACGTACATACATCTGTGTGTGTATATAATAACATATGTGACTGATAATTTTTGATCTCAAATATGTGTTTCATTTTAGGATGTGAACACCTTCAGAATGATCATGGAGTAACAGTTGATTACAATACATCAGATCCACTAATACGCTGGGATTCCTATGAAAATATGAGCCCTGATGGGGAAGGTAATTTTGTCACATTAGACCAAGGCAAAACCTTTTGCAGCTGTTCCAGAGTGTTTGAAAGAAGAAAGCAGAGCTCATTTGCTTGAAGCTAATGCCATTTATGTGTGAAGTAGCTGTCTACCCTTCCCTATTTAGTATTAGTGGTTCTAATTTAGGAAAGAAAGCTGTATTAGTTAAGTGAGATTCCTGTCAATACACGAAAGGAACTGAGACACAACTGATTGATACAAGTTACTTTATTTGTAAATTTTACTTTGCTTGTAAATTTGCTTAAAGACTTCTTTTCTTTGTTCAAAAGTTTCTAGATGGAATTCTAATATAGAATTTTAAGAACAACAAAATTATATTGTGAGTTTTTAGCTTTTGATTACTATGTTATCTGGAGTATTTCAGAAGAAGCACTAGGCTGTTAATAAACAAACAGTAAAGGGTGTGCCTATTTGTATATCTCCGTTCATAAATGTACCGGTTTTCAGGTTTTTTAGATTTTTTTTCTGTAATCAGCTGGCACATATGAAAGATGAAAACCTCTGGTAGCTGCCTTCAGGTTCTGACTCCAATGTGAATGCTTTCCTGATGTTTTGCCTGAGTGAATGCTGTGCTTTTAATGATGTAGTTTTCATGTAAGGACTCAGAATGTTACACCTGTGGCCGCACACCTCAGTGCACATGCAAGCCTGACATTGTTGCAAGTAGAAACACGAGATAAGGTATTGAATGGATGCCAAAGTTCTTGTTTTTACAAGTCGCCTATTATCAAATGAGAGACACACAAAGCTAGGATACTTAATTAGCAGCTCCCTAGGTTCAGTTTCAATTGATTTTTATAATCTAGATTTAGCATTGACCATCTAATGACCACATCAGTGAGGGCAGAAGCTTACTGGGAGCTTGAACTTTTTCCACTGCCTCGCTCTTGTAACAGGAGTATTTCCTAATGCACAGCAGACTCCAATGTGCAGAAAACTGGGGGAATATAGAGGGTGGAATGACTGTTCTAGTCATTGCAGGCAGTCATTGCAGTTTTTAATCTCCTTGCAGGTGTTTCCAAAATGGTGTTAGTACATGCACAACCACCTCATATATGCGCTGGTGGGTTCTTTTCTTGACTTTGGAAAAGAGCATAGTAAAAGACTAACCCTCCTGAGTCCCACCGCTTTAGATTTTAATGTCTGAATTTTGAAGAGGTGCCTGTGTGTGTTCAGAGTGAAACTTAATACTCTGTACGTGTTCTTTTAGCACTATAAACCACAGGCACTTCTGACAGTAAATTGTGGTTGAATGAATTTCTCCAAACCAGGAGATTATATTTTTTTAAGTGACCAACAGGAGATTTTTTGCTGTACAAATAACATTAACAGCCTTTAGTGTAGTCACCTTTAGTGCTTTGCTTGTTTTGAGTGGTAAGGGAAGCTTTGCTAGAGATAGTACTGTTTGTTATCCATGGATTGATGCCAGAAAGCTGTCCTGGGCATCTCTATCCATGCTTCGGCAGTTTAACTTGTTAAGTGTTAAATATTTATCTGTGATTCCTTCTGTTTAAGGCTTAAGTTCTTTCCTGATGTTTTGCCTGAGTGCAGGAAGCTTTGGATCAGACTGCTAGGCAGTAAGAGGAAAGTGAGAGATGGGGTAGACTGCAGGTCCACCTGCATATTTATCATACCTCCTCTAGATTCTGCTTTCAAACATGGGCAGAATCTAAATGCTGAAGAACAGCACTAGTTCAAACTCTTTCCAGACTGAACAGATGGAGGCAACTTTCAGTAAGCAGAGGGATGTTTTTTTGTCAGAACCCAGTATTATTTCTTACTGTGGATACACTCTCTCCACCTGTGAAAGTAAAAGTTGTGTTACTAGAGCTCTTTTATATTGTTTATATTTCCTCTGTTCCTGAATTCCCAGGCAGAAGGATCTGTGCAGTTTCTGAGATGGCCCAGAGCAGTGAGATCTCTCTCAAGTAGTATGGGCTAGGTACTGTTTTTCTCAATCTTATTCTGAACCTTGAAGAATGTTACCTAAACTGTTACCCATTTAAGAAACTGCTAAACTTCTGGAGCTCATCTAAGGTTTCTAGTGCCAGGCTATTCCTTTTGTTCCTTTCCGTAAAATAGGCATAAAATATTCTTTGTATAAAGAACTTTTGTTCTTAAGTCATTTAGGTACAGTATAAGTTTTCCACCAACTATACATAATTTACTGTTAGCACATGCTTGTGTTGAATGTGTGTAGATAATCTTCAATTTTCTTTTTACAAGAAGTAAATACTATAATTATTATCATATAAGGTTACCCCATATTGCTTCTACTATTGCTCTATTACTTGAAAATAAATGACAAGTCTTTTGAGTCCCAGTGGAAAATCCTTTAAGTTCAATTAGTGAGTTAGAAAATCAAAGAGCTCTGCTAAACATATGTGTGTCTGAATTTCCCTTTTTGATATGTATACTTGTTTAGAAACACCTAAAGAACAATCTTTTGTGCCATAGAGTGGTAGAGCAATTTTATTACAAATGGCAATACTGTGGAACTACATGTTCCATACTTATAAAAAGGACTAAATTCATTATGTTGACGCTTTAAACAGCCCCTTTAAGCCTTTTCACTGTGATTCTGTACAGTTTTCAGCAACCACGTAGAGTCATCAGTTTTTCCACTGCTTTATATTTAATGACTGTAACTAATTTTTGCTGAAAGCCTAGCAGTGTAGTAAGAGAAATGCCACAATTCATGGTGTGTGTGTGTTGTTTCAACTGTTAGAAAGAATAATCATGAAATTATGAATGTCAGCATTTGGAGCATGCACTTGCAAATTATTGATGTATTCTTGAAGATGGGCTTTGTTTTTGATAGGAACCAAGGGAGATAGTTTCACGCAGTTTAGTGACTTTGAAATACCGTTAAACTTTACTTAGTGTTTTGTACTTGTGGCAATGTTTTTGTACTGTGATACTATGATTTGCTGGTTATCCAAGCACAAGTTACTTCAAGTTAAGTCTTTGCTTATAATAACTGAGAAAATTTTGCAGAAATAGAATCAAAATGACACAATAGCCTCTGTGTATTGGGTGGCAGTTGTAAATGTATCAGTCTGTTCTTTGTACTTTGGATCATGGAACAAGTATTTTTTTCTTTTGATCCCAGGTGGGCAAAAGTGGGATAATAAATTACAGTAGTATCGTAAGGGTGAGTCTGTGCTGGCTGACTCTACCTGTGCTCCATACTGGCTGGACAGCAGCCAGCCTGTGCTCTAGAAGCTTGTACTTTGTGAAGCAGTTTTTTCTTGCTCCAGTATACTTGTAAAACCATTAAAGTACAAATGTGATCCTTTTGACTGGGAAATTGATCTTAACCTTTGCACAGATAAAAGTTCTGTTGGGTGTTGGATGTCCTCTTTTCTGCTTCTGAAAAGATTCAAGGTTTAAGGACCTCATGTGATCCTGTGTGTTCTGCTTGTTAGCAGTTGGCTAGCAACAATCCTGTCTGTTGTTTCCCTTTCAGAATACAGTTTTGTTTTTGTGATAACATGCCTTGTTTTCTTCCGCTTCCTTTATTTTTCTGTTACACTCAGGGACTTGAGAAACCTAGCAAACCAAACAGTTTCCTGATGACTTAGGTACTGCTCGTTCATGTTGGAAAACCATATTTGCTTAAAATGCAATGCATATATGAATATCAGCATTTGCTTGGGTCAAGTTAAGGAAAAAAGTGATAGATGACTTCATACCTTTTTCCTTCCCTTCTAGTTAAATTCTGTTACCTTCAAATAATAATTTACTAAAAACTCTTAAGAAACATATTAAAGGATTGCCAGATGAATGTTTATGAACCAGAAATTGATCTCACAGCCTTGCACCAATTTACCACATCAGGACCTGCTTTTTATGTCACAGTTTGAGAGTTGCACTAAATGCAGTTCTCAGTCTCCAAATTGTAGAAAGCACCACAACTGGGCAATGCCAGGTTTTAAGATGATATGGATTCACAATCCTTGTCTTTTTCTCAAAACTTTTGATGAGTTCATTGTGGTTGGTTGGTTTGCATGACCCTTCTTTACTACTCCTCATCAGTCCAGGTACTTTTTCTACTTGCAACAGTCAGCATAAAAACTTTGAAGAGGTGTATATCGTAGCCTTGCTTACAGAATTTAAATCCGTATCTGAAGTGGCGCACCCAGTAATCCAATTGCCCTCAGATGTGGGAATGTGCACATAGTCAGAAGTACCTAGTACTGCAAAAGGTGATCATCCCAGAAAGCCTGTTACTGATAACAGAGGAGGCAAAACCAGTTCAGTGATATGGTTGGAGAATGTCTTTCTAAACACATCCATGGAGAAGTTTAACCAGTGATTATCCCAAAGCACTCTTGTGATGGATCACCACCAAGAGTACTATATTGTTCTATATGTAGAACAATAAAATTTGAGCAACATGGTGACCTGTCTGAATGAATCTGTTGCAGGTAAACTTATCCAAAGGATAAGTTAATTTATGCAGTGATACTATTATGTTGTCTGTGTTTCTTCTGGTAATCTAGCTAATTGCAGGTATCAGTGTTGAGCCTCATCCTGTATTCAGGCATGCTGAGTGCTAATGGTCCAAAATCACTAGCATGTACATGCAGTTCAGGCTTATGAAAGAGCAAAAGAGGCCTGTAATTGAAGCAAGGAAAACAGCTGGGATTTTTTCCTCACAGAGAACCAAAATACAGTGAGATTAAAGCTAAATTTGCATCCTAAGTGAGATTCATCAGTTTGCATTAAGAGTTTTTAATATACTTTTTTTTTTCTTTTAATATCTTTGAGGCAAATGTGGGACATTTCCAATTTAAAAGCAATTCGGTATCATCCCAAAGCTGAGAGCCAGTTCTCTGGTTCTGGAAAAGTACTGCCAGCACAGCTTGTGTTGTTTGCTTTGTGTCTTTTATCAGAGTCCTGACTTGTTTAATGTGCACCCATTAACTGATTTGCAAGAACAGCAAGACTTGAACCAAAAGTGTGTACTTTCTGAATTAGGTTTGAGCTTAACTTTTATCTCCTACCTAAACAATGAACAGGTATTTTCGGGATACGAGGACCACTCTTACCCTTTGTTCAACTGAGAAGTCATTAAAGTGCTGACAGTCCCTGAAATAGAAAATGAACATTGTGCAGGGGTACAGCTGTCTGGTGGTGATGTATGTGTGCATTTGGAATAATGTTTAGAGCAAAGGTTTGTGGGCTGCTCTGTGGTGAGCTACAGCTGTTACTATAGGGGGAACTAACAGGTTCACTTTCCCTAGTTTGAGGTGATTCATTCCAGAGACAGAAGAGGTAAAGCCTTCAGGGATCTGGGAGCTTGAGAGCAGCAGCTGCTAGATAAAAATAAGTGTTACTGCTAGAGGACTTCCCAAAAGCTTTTCCTGTCTGAAAACTCCAGTAATACACAAATTCTTGAAGATGTGGACGAGTGTCTAGCCTGACTGGTCAATGCAGGAGAACAACTTTCTCTAGCAGCTGTTTATTTTAGGAAAAATGATATCAGTGATCTAGAAACAGAAATTCACTTAACTTTGTTTGGATATTGAAACAGCCTGTGAAAAGAAACCACTGGAATGGAATAGCTTGTAGACTGAATTACCTTTTCAGCCAACACGTTTCCACTCCTCCTTGGCTATAGGAGTTCAGATTTCATTGAACATGATTGTCTCCTCTGCCTTCTACCTTGTGTTAACATTTTCATTTGCTTTTTCTGGCTGATACAAATCTCATGATTCTTTAGGAAGACTACTTACCTCCAGGAGCAGAAGCAGTGGCTGCAGCTCAAACAGCAGGAGTAGAGACAATTTTGGCATTTTTAAGCTAGGGGATTTGCCCTGACTTTGGCTTTCCTATGTGCAGAGTTTTGCTTAGAGAATATTAGTTGATGTAAATAAACCAGTGATTGACTATTGCAGAAAATTTCTGGTCATGCCTCGTAAAGAGGTAAGTAGCTTTATTGTGGTTCAAGAGCTGGAAATACAAACTACATGTATTTCTCTACGGATTTTATAGGAATTATAAAGGAACAGTTTGTAAGGAATGAAGGTTTGTCTTTGTTAGAGAGAGAGAAAGGAAAAGACAAGCACACGTAAAAAGATTTAGCTTCAAAAGAATGCAGCTCAGGACCTGTCCAGGTTTGCCTGAAGGTAAAAAATATTTATTTATGCGGTTGATAAAAGATAATCCCGATCTTCTATAACATTTCCTGCTGCAACATGAACAAGTGTGCAGTTTGAAAAAGTTTGTGTATTTGCAATCATCTTCTTTTTGTTCAGGTGGACTGGATCAGAACAGCTCTTGCTGAATTTGTAGGGTATAAGTTTACCTAGCTGGCTTTCATTTGTGTGCATTTTCCCAAGTGGTGAAGGGACAGTGGAGAGCTGTGGGGACAAGTCAAAAGGCTTAAAGACTGAAATATTTTTAACTCACAAGCCTGCCTTTGGGTATTTGGATTTCAAGGAGAGAAGTGCCAGGAAAACACAGGCTTGGAAGGATGCCACTAAATTTGGTATGTGTTAGTGTTTCAGGTCCTAATTTTTAAATATGTTGCTCTTTATGTATCAGGTATAGGAGTGAAAATACACACATACCCTTTGCTCTGAGATGTTCAGTTATAAGAGAGTCCCTGATACTGGTGGGTGGTTGTGTATGTGTAATTCAGGTTCTGCATGGAAATGTTGGGAGTCAGTGTGGGCCATTGGAACAGCTTCTGGGAAGAGTGGTCAGGTAGGAAGAAAGTGGGCCCCTTTGGTTTGGTTGATTAAATTCCAGCATTACTTAGGTCACCTCTTTTGTGATTTTGGTTTTTTGACAGCTGTGTTACTCCTGCATTTTACAGTGTTGCTTCCTTGGAAAAAATGACAGCAGTGCATGAGAGAGTTGTGCATGAAGATGAGGTATTGAATTTATAAGGCCTCTGTGGTACCATTGCTTAGAAAGGTGCACAGAATAAAATGTTACACTGCTGTTATATTTTCCCATTTTCTTTTGTCAAAAATGTTCCCTGCCTATATGCATAGCTTTACTTTTACAATTAAGTCAGTTATCACCTTTTTTGGGAAAAACATGGATGAAGACCAGGGTAAAGTGAAGCCCAAAAGTCTTAGTGCAGAGGTATTCTAAAATTATGTTTAAGAAAAAGATAGAATACAAAATAAAGATGTTGTATAATAGAAGAATAACTACAAGCCCTTCTATTTTGTAGATTTGTAGTATTTGAATATTTCATTTGTCCTAGTTTTATGAATAAACTATATATGTATATAGTTTTTATATATTAATTGTTGTATATATTTATAGTTTTTATATATATAGTTTATAGTGTAATAAGACCAAGTGCAAGGTGTTGCACCTGGGTTTGGGCATCCCCCAATATCAGTACAAGCTAGGTGATGAACAGATCAAGAACAGCCTTTCTGAGAAGGACTTGGAGCTGCTGGTGGCTGAGAGGCTGGACATGACCAGCAATGTCCTCTTGCAGCCCAGAAAGCCAAACGCGTCCTAGACTGCATCAAAAACAGTGTGGGCAGCAGGGTGAGGGAGGGGATTCACCCACTCTGCTCTGGCGAGATCCCAGCTGCAGTGCTATGTACGGGTCCGGGGCCCCCAGCACAGGAAGCAAGTCCAGGGGAGGCCACCAAGTTGTTTGGAAGGATGGATGGATTTCCTTATCTCCTGTGAGGAAAGGCTGAGAGAATTGGGCACAGATAGATATGGAATACAATAAAATTTTGGTTACCCAGGAGGGATGTTTTTCAACTTACTTAAGAGCTATCTGAGAATCCTGAAGGAGTTTAAGACTAAGGTTTGTACTAACACATAAATGTAGTAATTAATTTTCTGTTTGTGGGTTTTGCTGTTCTATTTTTTTCCTAAATGAAATTTTAAGTAAGCTATACTCATGTCTCTTCTTCAGAGTGGAATCTGTACAGTTCATAGCCGGAAGACCTCCAAATATTTGAGGTTGCCTAGCATTCCAAGCAAGATGCAAAGTAAATTTGATGATTTTGTATTAGTAGAAGTACTGGACGGGGTTATCTCTGAATCTTACAGAACGCACATGTGCAAGACCTTTGGGTCAGTAGTCTGCTGTCAGTCTGTCCATTTTCTTGTCTGTACTCCTGTCACTATGCTTGGATTGTACTGTGTGATGATACTGGGAGGGTTAAGAGAGTGAGATATACAAAGGTTTTCCATTGGTTCCATGGCTGTACTTGAGAATTTGACTGGTTTTTTGTACTTACCATTTCTGGAAGGAGAACCAAATCTGCATGCTAGAATGTTTGATCTGGTGTGAGGTATTGTATTTCTGGCTGAGCTGGAGTTCATTTTCCCTTAGCAGCCCTCACAGTGTTGTGCTTTGCACTGGTAGCTGGAAAGGTGTTGATAGCACACCGGTGTCTTGTCTGCTGCTGAGCAGCACTGGCACAGCAGCAGACAAAATGTCAGCGCTGTCGCTTTAACATTCTCTCCTTCCTCCCCCCAACAAGTGGGATGGGAGTGGGCAAGATCCTGGGAGGGGACACAACTAGGCTAAAATAGCTGACCCAAATTAATCAAAGGGCTATTCCATACCATGTGATGTCAGCTCAGATATAAAAGCTAAGGGAGGGAGGAGGAACAGGGGGCATTTGTTATTTTGCAATGTTTGCTGAAATCCTGCTTTCTGGGAAGTGGCTGAACATGACTCTGCTGGGAAGTAGAGATCAGGTTTTTTTCCCCATTGCTTATGCACGTGCAAACTTTTGCTTTCTTCTTGCTTTAATAGACTGCCTTATCTCAACCTACTAGTTGTTTTCCATCTTATTTTTCTCTCTGGTGTCCTGCTGGGAAGGGAAGTGATAAAAGTGGCTTGGTGGGCACCTGGCGTGAGAGCCAGGGTCAACCCGCTACAGTATTTAGGCTGACTTGCATCTTTACAGCACTGAGCCTAGTTTTGAGTAACAGAACAGTCAGACAGGAAGACTTTGTAATAGTTCAAGTGTACTAGTTCTGTATTTACTGCACTACATTCCAGTTCAGACCTGTAACTTTTTCAAGTCTGTGTCGTGTCAGGATACACAACTACTCCAAACAAAGCAGGGTTTTTATTGTTTTCTAATTTTTAAACTCAAAACTAAGCATACAGTAAAAAACCCAACCTAATTGTTACTCCTAGTTCTGATTGGGTTTTTGTATTTAAAATTTTGCAACTTATTGTAGTAACTGTATCAAATACTTCCACATGAAACATCAAGTATGCTTCATTGTCTTAGAAGGTGGTGAGAGCTTATGAGAAATCGCAGCATGGAAGAGCCCAAGAAAGTGTCTATTGGCTGTATTTTTGATACATATTTTTTCATTAATATTTTTTTAAGTATCTGTATACATACATTCAACCCTGTGCATAGCAGCCCTTTTCACCGTGAAATTTACACATCAAACATAATCCACAGAGAAATTTTACAGCAAGGGGAATTGCTTTCCTTTTTGCTCAATCTGATAACTTGTTCTGAAAAGGAGTATTTTGGTGTTTTGCATGTGCTGTTTTTAAAATCTACATCAGACAAATAATAGTTTGTAGTCTTTAGAAAGTAAAAGATTGTCCTTTAGTTTAGCTAAAATCTATTTAAACTATCATGTAACCTTTAGTATGTAAGTATTTTAACTGATGGAACCTTGTCAGTGTGTCCCATAATGAAAGCTTTTTCCAACCAGACCACTTTTCATGCCATTATAAAAACCAATGAATTCATTACAATTGTGAATACAATTTCTGCATAATGCTTTTTCTAAATGGGTATTGTCTAGAAAAGTTTCCTAGTTTGGAAGTTCATCATTGTGGTGCCATTTTATATATATTTTGAAAATGTGTGGTAGAGTTGATGTTGAAATGCATTGGGCTCTCTGTGGGGCTTTTGTTTCTGGAACTACCACAGATGTAGCTAATGGTTACCGTTGAGAAAAGTCTGCCTGTTCCTAAATTGTAATGGTTTAATTTTCTTATTCTCAAACCATTCTCCGACCATGGGTAGGAAAAGTTTTTCAGACACATCTACTAATATAAATATTCTGATAACTGAACGTTAAATCCTTTGAAAGTAGAACTACTTACTTTACTTTCTTGGCTTTACAGACACTAGAAATATTTATTCCTAAAAATTTCCATAAGAAATAGAATTGCGCTTGTTTTCAGCACTGGATAAAAATTCAGTATCCATAGTTTAACCTCACATTGGCCTAACCTGTGTGATGTGTTAGGTGTGATGTGTTAGATGGGAGTAAGACAAATATAGTTACTTTCATGGAGGCTTCCACATAAGTTCATTAGTCCTTTTTTGAAACAAAACCATGACATGCATACCAGATCCTCCACATGTATAGAAATGTCATACTCTTAACATTTACCCTTGCCTTCCATTGTGAAGAGGCTTTATGTATATTCCAAGGCCTGCAGCTGTGATTAAAAGCTTGTCTTTTCCTTGCACCACAAAGAAAAGGAGGAAGTGATCCTTTGTAGTATAGTTAGACCATGAAGTAAAAATGGATGAAGTAGTATTTACATAATATATATATTAAAGCCAAGTATTGCTGGTAGGTTTCTACCATTCTTGCTCTGAGTGGAATGCGTGGTAGTTACCTCTCAAATTTCTAGTGCTGTAATAATGGGATTCTTTAAATTAGTATGAAGAGTTTGTGGAGCCATAAACATGCATTCAAAACAGCATAAAAAGAGAGGATTTTATTTGATCTTGAGCTACAAATGGCATAGTGTATTTCCATCAAGAAAAGTGTTGTAAAATTAAAGAAGATAATGTCACTGATACTTGCTGTAGTTATGGAGTCAATTTATTTTGCAGAAAACAGTACTGTTAGTGTTAACAATGCTTGTGGCACCACACTAGTCAAAGTCCTTGTATGAAGCCTTGTCCTTATCTCTCCCTTTCCTTTTTACTTATATCTCCACAGTGCTGCATACCCAAGGTCCCGTTGATGGCAGTCTGTATGCAAAAGTGAGAAAGAAGAGCTCTTCAGACAGCAACATCCCTGGTGTTGCTCAGGGTGTTCCTGTTACAGCCAGTTCTGATCACAGTGATCACACCCTGTCTGTCAGTAGTGATTCAGGACACTCCACAGCTTCTGTCAGGACAGACAAGACTGAAGAACGCCTTGTCCCAGGAGGCAAACGAGGTCTGAGCCCACAAGAGAAGGCAGAACTGGACCGGCTACTCAGTGGCTTTGGCCTGGAGGATTCTGTCAGCACCACCAAGGATATGACTGATGCTCAAAGCAAGTACAATGCCACTCACCACATAGTGCCAGCTCAAGTTCACATGAATGAAGTCACCAAAATGAAGGACAGGGAAACTGATATTCTGGATGATGAAATGCCTAGTCATGACCTTCACAGTGTAGACAGCATTGGGACTTTGTCTTCCTCAGAAGGGCAGCAGTCCACCCACCTAGGGAACTTTACTTGCCACAAGAGCAGTCAGAACTCACTTCTTTCAGACGGCTTTGGAAGTAATGCTGGCGAAGACCATCACAATGCTTTTGCTGCAGACCTGGGGATTGGTGTGGATTCCCTCTATGAGAGATCCTTTGGAAGCACTGAGCCAAAGTCAGCTGAGCAATTGCAACAGAATCCTTCTGTCTCACCCGATCCACAAGCCTATGGCCCAAGTAACTACTCTACTCAGACCTGGGTACGCCAGCAGCAGATGGTCACTGCCCACCAATATGGTTTTGCCCCAGAGAATGAAATTAGGCTTGGCATTCATAAGACTGTGGAGAATTTGGGCCATGTTGAGAGCCAGTCCCAAGTCCCAGACACCCCAACACGTGGCTCCAGCAGCAGAGATGCTGTGCAGAGAGGGCTAGGAGGCATGCTGGGTGCTGCAGAATCTGAAGAACATGGAAGTGCTGAAAGATTTAAGTCAAGGCCAATGCCTCAGAGGAACACAAATGGCCTGGATATAGGACAAAAGGCTGGGGACTTGCCAGCTTCTCCAACTTTGGATATTGATCAGTCCATTGAACAATTGAACAGGCTGATCTTGGAGTTAGACCCTACATTTGAACCTATTCCAACCCGCATTAACACTCTCACCAGTGACAGAAATCAAGTAAATGGCTTCACCAGCCTTGATGCACACATGGAAGAACTTAACAGTACTTCTGGCTTCCATGACAAATTAGAGGTTACAAACAGGAATCCCTCCCGGCATGGTAAGCTGTAATACTTTCTGAAAATCATGCTCTTTCTAGCACCTGTGTGTTCATTATATGGTACAGCAGGACCCTCAGGTCATGATTTAAAACTTTGACGATGATTATCAAGGGATTATTTCTGATACCCTCTTAACATAATCATCCAAGATATGGAATGAAACTGATGTAAAATAAATGAGTTTTGCAGGTATTTGCCTTTTTGCTTGAAAAAAGTACTGTTCAGCAAATTCTTACCCATTATAGATCATCAGTTGGGATTTTTGGCTGCTGTGAGTTTAAGTTATAAGGGAGCAGAATTTGTACATTGAGACATTTTTAGAAGGCATTGGTGGTGTATGTTTTTCATTATTATGTTTTTTTTTATTATTTCCATTTAAAGTAGGAGAAAAAGTTCCAACAACTTTATCTTCAAATTTAGTGTAATGATGCTGGCATTAAATTTCTATGC
This sequence comes from Pomatostomus ruficeps, assembly GCA_013400735.1. NCBI lineage: Eukaryota > Metazoa > Chordata > Aves > Passeriformes > Timaliidae > Pomatostomus > Pomatostomus ruficeps. Next base: position 1,497 of record VYZT01066480.1, on the reverse strand, counting down.
AGTGTTTTCACAAATAATGTAATATTTGCCAGTAAACTATTTTAAGACATGCTCTTTCTGAAAGTTTTCTGTTAAAAAATTTACAAGTCCCAGTGCTTGCTTATTATCTCTGCATCTGAAATGATTGCAGAAATCAACTGGTGGAATTAAATAGACAACATTTGCTGACTATGTTGCCTAATTAATGCTACTAGAACTAGCAGCTTTGCAAAAAGATGAGTAGTCTGCCTCTGGCTAAGTCCAGTAAACCTATTACTAATGGTCTGCCTAAAATTTATAACACATAAGATCTTGCTGGTCTTACTGTCATGTTTGAAAATTTTATGTGATCTAATTTCTCTGGCAAAACATACACCCTTACCTTCCTTTCTCTCCTTCCACCTTCCTCTTCTTCCTCTTCTTTTCTCCAGTCATGGTGCAATGAAAGACTTGCATGTGTCTCCAGGATTTGATTCAGTATTAGCCAGCATGACAGAAGATGTGTCCATGGCCTCACTGGACACAAATGAACTGCCTCAGCTCAAGCCCAGTACGATATTCTAAACCATTCCATGATGCATCTGCCTAACCAGTGTGTGGTGTCTGTTCATGTGTAGGCCTGTGTGATTAAGGACGGTGATTTTTGTAGAGAAGGTGAAATCACAGTTCTGTGTTTAGGACGGTAACTGTGGACTGAAGAAGTCCAGAAATCCTTGATGAATATATGTTAGATGCTTTGCTGCTTATTTTTAATACACAATATGTATTTTGTGGCATTAGTTTGTAATTCTCTTGAATCTTTCCAAATTATTAGCTGATGGACAAATTAAGGTTTTTCCATCAGGAGAGAACTCTTCTCTTTATATACAGTAAATCTAGTGAAGGGGATAAAGAGATCATTTAGAAAAAGCCACCTTTTACAGTTCTGTGTTTAAATATATGAAGCTAAAAAGAGATACTTGAAATTTTCTCAGATTCTGGTCATCTCCCAAAGGAATTAGAAGTCACTGTAATTTCCCTTCCATTTTTAACGTCAGGTAGATAAAGAACAGTGAAAATAATTGTAGTTGGGGAATGATCTGGAAGAGGATTTGTTTTAAAGAATTAAATTATGGAATTTCCATATTTAGGGAATCAAATATAAATGTATAAACAGCATTTAAAATCCTGGATATTTGAGGGGCGATATTGGGGCATAGTATGAGAGAGGTTAGACATTAGTAGTCAGGAACATAAGAATAGCCCTTAATTAAACAAGATTTAAAATAATTTATACAGCTTTAGTGCAATAATAATTTTTTAAGTTTGTCTTTATGTCAAGTGCTAAAATGTTCCATTTCTGACTTCTGCAAGTAGCATTCAGTTTATACTAGCAAGAGCTTGATTTTAAAACTACTCAGGGTTCCAAAGGTAAAACAACACATATATGTGACATGCTGCCACCTCTGCTTGAGACTAGGAGGTCACCAGCACATACTGATTTTCTAAGTGCTGTAGTGTTGCGGAGGGAAGACTCAG
>VYZT01066462.1:0-12198 GCA_013400735.1 Pomatostomus ruficeps | reverse complement strand
TATTATTATTATTAAAAAAAAACAAATTCAGGCTGTCTCAGGAGGCAGCATGGAAAATCTGGTTAAGAAAAGCTAGTGAAATGGCCCTATGTCTATGTCTAAAAGCAAGATCTGCTATTAATGCCTAACAAAGTCATTTGAGGGTTGGGTAGAAATCAGTAATGAGACTCATAAGGAACCACACCAAATGAACTTTACTTACTGACATGCCTACATATCCCTGTTATGAAAGATCCCATGATCAATACGGTATCAGTAGCTGTATATCGATCTACAGAGACCCAATCCAACATTATAAATACCAATACATTCCCCATTACTAACCAAAAAAAGCATATTCACAACTGACTGATGACCTTCATAGCTTGCAAACAAAGCTCTGCACCCCTAAAAATTATGGCAGTTTTCTTCCCCCAGCCTCTCATCCTCAAAGAACACCCTTTTTTATTTCCTCTTAAGACTTAGGAAACTCAGTGTTCAAAAGGACAGCCAGAGCGTTCTTCAACACAGACAAAATATGACCTGTCAAAGAGCTCCCACATTTTCTATATTTTTATGGTTTAAAATACAACAACAATGCCACCTATTAATAGTCTGAGGCTGTATTTACAGGATTCTTTAATTTATCCTGATTGGTAGGTTACAGAAATTAGCTGGCCTTACAGTTGCCTGCCAGTTCAGCGTGCCCCTCTCCAATGTGACTGATTTGCTGAAGACAAAAAGTTAAAAATTGTGAAACAAGTTGAATTCTCAGCCTTATACAATGGGGTTAGAGAATAGATAGCAATAAAAAAATATATACATTTCAAGCACTGTTTACTATTTATATCTTTATGAATCATGTATAGCATCCTGCTCTGTTCATATTTTTACAGCATAAATTACGTAGGTGACAAGTTGTGACAGTCATACGAAATCTGATTTTATGACATTTTTCCACTTGCTGTCTTTGGTATTAAAAAAATCAGGTTAATGTCATTCTGCTTCATATTTATAGTTCCTATAGAATGACATGGAAAAATTTCAGAGTAGGTTAGTCACATTGATATGCATTTGTTTTCCTACATAAGTGAGACTGCTTACATATAAAATCAGTAATTTTACTGTAATCCATGTCTCAGCAAGCCAGCACTATTTATATTAATTTATATAAAAATCTTGTCTACTAAGAAATGTCTATAAATAGTCTCTTTGGGATTTCTAAATTCACCTGCCTCTTTCAAAACTATTCCTCTTTTTCTAGTGACTCCGAAGAGAAAACACACTGAAAATCTAATGGCCTATTTCTCCTCCCCTCAAAGCAATCATCATTGCGACTTTTCCTTAGTGAGAGTAGGACTATATAAAACCTTTCTAAGTGTATGTAATTTACAAATCAAGCCTAATCAGTTAACATTTTTCTCTGATTTTCCTGACAAAATCCACCCTCCTGTAAAAAAAAAAAAGGGACCACCAACAAATAACATTAGTTGCCTCATATACTAGAAAACATACAAGATTTCTTATGCTGCCAACACCTCCATAACAGCAAATAGAGGCACACACTAAAGAAACACTGAGTTTTATTACTTATATTATGGCAAGAAACACACCCTGTAGATTCTTCAAATTATGGCACAAAGTTATAGAGAAAGTGATGATGCAGTTGTCTGGCAAACTTGAACAGCTTTCTTGTTCTCAGCACAAAATTGGAAAGAAAACTATTTCAGGGTCTTTGAGAGCTAACTAAACAAAAGAGCTCCTAAGAAAGAATAAATACCATTTGATTTAATTTGCACACTGCACTGGTTTAGCACAGATGGTGACTGACCAAAATTTCAGTTATTACACAACAGGATATCTCTGGACATCCTAAAAAGGAAATACGCCATCAATATTTGTTGTAACTTTTTGGTGGTATTATTATTATTATTATTTTATTTGGCTGATTTGAGGCTTGTTTTCTTCTGGCTTAGTTTTAGGAGGATTTATGAATGTTAAGGGGGGTTGCTTGTTTGTTTGTTTTTCCAGTTTTTAATATTGCCAGTCCATAAAGCACATTAGCCCGCATAATGCATAATACTCCCTGTTTGGAAAGCAATTCCTGTTCCTTTTGCCCTGTGAAAAGAAAAAAAAGTTCAGGATTCTGTGCTAATAGGGTTTTAAGACTGTTTGTCCAAAGTAGAGTAGGTGAGAGGAACCCAGGACATAGACCTATAAAGGATCTGTAACATGAGGCAAAAAAACCCCCAACCAAATAGACTCTTCTCACTAGCAGAAGATTAGAGAATAATTTCAGAATTAAAATATTGGTAATATTTAATTTTTTTTAATTTAGCTCATTAAATATAGTACACTTTTTTTTTTGCGATTCTTGGACTTTTTTTTTTAACTATGAGTAGTTCCTTAAAAATAAGGAATATTTTTAATCCTTAATATTTTGATAGACTGGAAACACTGCCCAGCACTGAAGTAGCTTTTTTATCTTTAAACAAATGTATTGTTTAAACTTGTCTGCGCACACATCTTTTCCATTTCAATTTTTGTCATAAAGCCATCAAGCTGGTTTTGAGGCCAATGATATATTTCTTAAATACTTGTATGAAGGCAAAACTAATTGCTTAACAAATGCTGCTAACCTTTTACCAAACAAACCATTTATTTTGTTGTAAAAATTGCAAAGTGCTTCTTGCATCTCTCGTTTTCTTCTTCCAAAGAGCTCTCTAATGGCATGCTGCAAGGGAGCTTGCAAAGGCATAGGCAAACATGCAAAAACTACTCCAATGATGGGAGGCCAAAAGATAAGATCTCTTGCAAAACTGTGCTGCTTTACTGTAGGCTTTTCAATATGCCTTAGCAAAGAACTCTATTTTAATCTTTCAACAGGTTATTTCTGCCCTTTCATTTCAGCCAATGGTATTCCAGCCTTGCTAGCACGTTTTTCAGAGAATATGCCGGAACACATATTACAGCACTGTGTTTATTAGAAGACCGTCCCTGTCGAGTAAGTACATACCTGGGAAGAAATGCATTAAGTAAATGCAAGCGGAACTAGTAATGACTATGCAACACATTAATCTGAAAGAACTACTATCAATATCTCATGTTAATTCTGTCTCAGAGGAGCACCTTCTTGTATGACTACCATATGCTTTTATCCTTTAAAAATGTCGACTCTCTCTAGTGCCTATTAGAAGGATTTCTCCCAGGCGTTGTGATCATGTTTCAAACCGCTTATCCTCTTGGACAGCCAGGGGACCACATTTGCTCTATCAGAAACCTAATGCTGAATACTCAATACTTCAATGTGTCAAATTTATGTGCGAGCATGAATTAAAAAGCACCAGGCAGTGAACTAGCAAAACTTCAAGGAAAACACTCAGCACTGCTCCTATCTAAAACATGTATCTCTGTCAAGTTGCCATCTTTCATTGGTTCAACGCCACATTACGTGTGACAAAATCCAAAACATACTGCATTGGCTCTATAAATATTTCATCTTCATCATCTTTAAAATAAGACTTAAGTAAAAATTAGAAATTTATATTTCAATTATATCAGCTCAGAAAATGGAATTTTAACAACACTCACTTTTTTTTTTTAACTTGAAATCTGTTAGGAATTTGTTTTCTATTTCCAAGAATACAACAGAACCTCCATAATTAAAACTGTCATATTTTGAGATGCATAACCAAGCCTAAAAATTATGTAAGTATGTGGATACTCCCCCCAAATTCTTGCTGTGTTACACACACCTCAAGCACAGGGTTTCCTAGAGTTTTCCTTTCTCTTTCATTGAGCACTGCATAGTTTGCTATCCCAGCCCCAGTCCAAGCACAAAAGGAAAGATTCAAACAAAATTTTTTTCTTCTCTTTGCTGTGCAACTGCTTCACTCACATCCCCTTTCATGTTGGTCATAGACTCTGACCTTTCAGGCCTGGGGTGTGACTTCTGGCAGAAAACACATGGCAGAAAGAGCCTCTCCCCCACTCCGCACAGAGGGCATGAAATCCAGGCAGTCAGCAAGAGTTTTGTCTGCCAGGCCAGGATTTCACACAGCATGTCCATAGCTGAATGACAGACACAAAAGAACTTGAAAAGTGCTATGCTCTTAAGATAGATGTCACGGCTGACAGTTATGGTATGGAGCTGTCAGCTGGGACATTCACTGCCGAAATATTATTTTCTCTCTCCACCCCAGGGCTGGTACCGCCCAACTTTCAAATAACTGCAGGCCAAGATTTGGTGCTTAAGCAACGACTCGTGAAAACCCATACCTTCAGATAATTCATTCCTTTCCATAGATCACTTCTTCAAGTTTTGTGAGCTCTAGGCTAAAATTACAAGTTTAGAGCGTGCTTTGTCAAGCTTGTGCTGATCAAGGGAACTGACAACATAATTGTTTTATCAAGATGAGTATCTATTTGATGTTCTTTTAAGATTCTGCCCAGCTGGACTGCTAAGCAGAAATTTATGAGTTTTTAGAACAGATGTAACCAGGTTTAGAGCTATGGGGATCCTTTTCTTCCTCCAGATGTACATGTACTCATGTACAAGAGTTTCATATTTAGTTTCATCTTTCTCTCCCTCTTCGCTCCTCCCCCCTCCTCCCCGCTTACCCATTTCTTGAGCTGATTGTGCCATGGACATTTTAATTAATCTGCAAAATGCCTAAAATAATTTAATATGTCTGAAGCAGTGAGGGAATTAAAAAAAATAATAGTACTTTAAGTACTTTCAGGCCTACTATATATTGTTTCAGACCACAGTTATCCCCTAAAGGTGCTAGCAAGTTGCATAATCTTAACATCTACAAGTATGCAGAGTGCATGAAAGGAAAGCAGTAATTTCACTTCCTAAAGCTAAATACAGATTATTTAAACAAGTATTAGGTAAAGCATATTTCACTGTATGGCAAAATTATGAAGTCCAGAAAAGAAATTTAGGATGCACACATAAGTGTGCATCTCAGTGCTATACTTTTAATAAAGATATCTGAATAATTTTCTCTATGTAATGATTGCAGTCAGCCCAGATGCAGAGGAAGTTAAAATCACATTGTCATTAATTTTTTATATATGAATTTAAAATACTTTACCAAGAGAATCCCTTGGAGGAACATTTAAAATAATTGCATGCCTTCATTAGTTAGTAGCAATTCAGAATGATCATTCTCTAGTACAGGCTCTGAAAGAACTTTTATGAAGTTAGGATGAAAGCTCTAAATTCAACACATGTACAACATTCACTGAAGTTTAATGCAATTAAAGGAAATTATTTAAAGTTATATAAATAATCCAATATTATATATATTTATCTTCTGCACTATTCTTTTCCAGGGAAACAGAAGAAAGATGATCACAGAAGTTCTGTAGGATGGATTTGATGCTTGAGCTTTGATTGTATCATCTTTGTATGGGATATAAAGGATTAGCCTTTTATCAACTAGTTTACCATCCAGCAATCAAGGGGTGATAACTACATAAAGAAATCACTCAGTGTAAAATTCAGAGATTCCATACAAAACTCTAGTTTATCAAGGTAGTCTTCCAGTTAACTAAATACAAATGTATTCTGTGATAATACTAAATCCTAATAACACTGGTAGTACTAAATAATAGTAATTTTAAAATATTAAAGTAATTATTTCCTTATTTAAAGAAATTCACTTAAAGTATCTGCATTCAAATATTAACACTTTAATTCTTAAAGTCTTGCATTCCTTCCCCATAATTTTGCCCAGAAATAAGAGATAACTGACTCTGGACATTGTTGAAGTATTGGACTGACTGAAGTATTGTCTGACTCTGGGCACATGTTGAAGTATGTTGAAATATTTTATATCTGGTGGGATAAATTCTATATTATTTAGTTCTAGAGTTCTTTCTAAAGCTTTTAACACCAGAAGAAACATATCAGGGAGTTCAACTGTTACTAGGTTCTGAACAGCAACAATCTGAGGAATAGTAATTTTGAAAGAAAAGTAGGATCGTCCTAGGCCTAAGACCTAATCCCAGACAGAGGTTTTAATCCTGATTTAACAGTACTCTAAATCTTGGAAGATACTTTCAAGAAAGGAAAGTGCTCTTCCAACGCAGGAAGCAATGACTAGGAAAGACGCAGGGATATAATCAGATGAAACATTTCAACTCACAAGGCAAACACCAAGTTCTGTCTCCACAAAAATCAAAGGGGATTTGTTCACTCTTTTTTTTTTATCTGATTTTTGCTTGTTGAGCTGTTTTCTCTTCTTTTTTAAAGAGCAATACCAAATAATTTACCTAGTTATCTCTGCTGCAGTTTTTCTTTATCTCAGTTAAACTCCTGCTTTCCTTCTGCCTTACGTTTTTCTCACCCAAGACTCTGCCATTTCAGAGGCTTCAGTCTTCCAGAGATGCCTCTTCTCATTACTGCAGAATCTTTTTAGGTGACAAAAGAGGATGTTACAGCCCAGAACCCCCACATACAAGAACCCAAATTCTATATTCCCTGAGCTCCCATGAATAAGAGATCTTAATCTGTGTGCTGAAGGGTAAAGACAATTGTAATACAAAATTTACAATGTAATAATTACTCCCTCATCTCTTACTAAAAATAGGTTTTGCTCTGGTTTTGAAAAGAAGAAAAATGAATAATTATTTAATAAAATTTCGTACTTATATGTGGAGGTTTCCATTTCAAACTTCTTTCTTTTCTAAAGTTCTTTTAAAGAAAATGTCAAGTCATTATATTATCTGGAAAAAGAAATTTTAAAAAAATTAGTTGAACTCTGTCTAGTTTTCAAACACACTTTTACAGTTAATTTAGTAGAAATGCATGATGCTTAAGCCTGAGCAGAATATGGCCCATTGCAAATGTCTCCTGTTCCATCATGATAGTTTAATTCCAATAAAAGGCAAAACTGTTGTATGCCTCTATATTCAAACACAAAATAAAATGCATGTTTGGATATTCAGCTTTGTTCTTTGACTCCTGTCCTCTTATTTATTTTGTGTATAAATCTTTATGCATGAAAGGAATATATTAATTCTTTTTGAGAGCCTAAATCTGATTTAAGAATTAGCCTGAATCATATATTCTCTTTTGGCGTATTATTTAAATTTCCATCAACAGACATTTTAGAAGAAAACCTAAGTATAGAGATCTTACTCATACACTCCGTTTTCTCTCCAGCACTAGTATAAATCAAAACAAGAACAAAAAAAGATTAGATGGCAATACAAAAAAGGTAGGATTTCTATGAGACCCCATCTTGCAGCTATAAATGGAAAAACATACGAATGTCTTCAATAGAGCTGAAGTTTACTATTACTATCCAAATTCCATTTTATCCCACTGTCACTGCCACCAAAGGAGGGGTTTTATGTTGGAGATAATATGATACTGCAGTATAAGCCCTCCTCAGATTTCAAACAGGTCAACTTGTCAAAGCTTTTTAAGGGAGCCAATTACATTAATTTTCCACAGCAGAGAAATACATATTTCATTTCCATCTCCCACTAGAGATGGGGCCCAGGGATTCTGTTTCGAAAGGCTCTTATCACTAAGTAACATTCGTACCCCCAAAGGAACCTTTGGCAGTCACTGGTCCATTGATATAATTGAGCAAGGTATGAGCTGTCTGACACTGCCATGGCATTGCTCAATAGCACTGTGCACTGAGCACTCGGAACAATGAAGCTTCAGCAGACGGCCGCATTGTCAATAAATTTCAATTACACTAATTGCCAAGAGTTCAATGAGTGCACTTTCAAAGGGGAGGGGGAAGGACGGATGGAAGATTAAAAAACAGCCTATGTCTACTAGAGCTAGAGAATAGGATGCAATAAATAAACTGCAGCTTCTAATGGGGGCATTAATGTATTTTTTTTAACATGGCTTAACAAGATTTTACAAGCTGTACCAGTTTCAGGGATCCTGTTTTACATTTCTTTCTTACTGTCTCCAAACAACCTATACAGAGACTCAATTATGTGGCATTATCTTTCAGGGAAGAATAATTTTCTTAGGTTTTTATGTTGCTTGTGTTCTGCTCAGGATGGATAATGCATTTCAAAGCAGAATGCTACAGTGTCAATTCCATGAGCAAATGAGGCTGCTCATTGAACAGTCATACAGCAACCAAATGCACCACCTTACTGGAGTGATACAGTCACATATTCTAAATTAATTAGGGATACTTACATATACAAATCTGTATTCACTCCAATCACTATTAGTATTAGGCACACAGTATGTACACAGTATAGATAAGCAATTGATATACTTACCCTTCAACACAGATTATTTACTGCAGTGTTTGAGCTTGCATAAAAATATTCTTTTCTATTCTGAGCTAAATTTGGGAACATTTTGTTTGGCTTATAGGGGCCAGGACTCCAAACAAAGTATTTCTTGATATGTGCGGTTGTGGTTTGGTTTTTAAAACAGTTCTCCATGTAAAAGGGGGCTCAAAGGAAAAGGCATCTTGTTTAGTATTTTATCAACTCTGTAGAAATTCTGAGTAAGTTAAATGTTTAAATTAGTAACTAGATGATGAAACCTTAGAGTGAAAACTTAGAGAACTGTTAACAGTTCCTACTTCTGCAAGAAATGTGTGCATAAGTGGATTGGAAAACTGCTTATCCAGTGTCCAAAGGAAACCTAAGGAGGTCTACAGCAGGGTCAGCTCTGAGGCCAGACCAGGTTACTCAGGACATTATACAGCTGAATTTTGGAAATGCCAAGGATAGAGTTGCCCACCCTCCCTAAGCAACTTGTTCCAATGCTTGACTGAACTCATGGGAAAAGGATTGTCCTTATACATTCTTGGAGTCTCTCATGTTTCAGCTTGAGCTTGTTGCCTCTTGTCTTCCCACCATGCATCCTATTGATCTTCCAATAAAAGTCCTTGTTCTAAACACTGTTCAATGGCATAGACAGAGAGCAACTGTTCTAACAAATGCACAACCCAAATAGGTAATTGATATTAGCACACCTAAGTATGGCAATATCAAGAAAAGGATTTGAAAGTGGGCTTCCTCCAGGCCAGTCTGCTGGCTTTACTGGCATTGAAAAAAATCTCTCAGCTTTAAAAAGCTATACATCAAACTACAGAAGATATTACTGTAGTCCAAATTTGAAATCTCAAAGAACTCTGCAGAAGACAATGACAGCTTCAAAATCAGTCCAGGAAACAAAACAGAGTTGTAGTCTAATATTTTTTCAAGATTTGTTTCTTCAATAAAACTTAATAAAGTCTGATAAAATTGATTTGCCAAAATTGGGTCTTCAGCATCTCAGCACACCACTGAGAGGGTTGACAATAATAACTAAAGCTGTAATGGGCTCGATAAGACACCAGAAGAAGTTACAGCACACTAGCTCAAGGCACAGAATTTCAAAACAGTCACTTACCTACACAGGAGATTTTTAACAATTTTGTTGAGAAACATGAGCATATAACCTGTTTTCTGGGTAAAAGGAATGAATACTTTCTAGCAAGACAGAAGGAAATGGTGGAACAAGTGTAAGACTCAATTGCCTCCTCTGCTTCATTATGTTTATGAGTTGGTAGGCATCCAAAGTTTAACCCCTTTTTTACACCTCAGAGGGACCAGATCAAGATTTGCCTGTGGCAAATGAAGGAAAACTAAGGAAGGACTGAGAGCAGGACTTAAACCTCCCGGAGGCAATATTGCCCAGCCACAGCAAGCAGAGATTTCTGTGGCTGGGATGATAAGTAACGGCAGCCCAAGAAACGCCGCAGCGTCGCAGCACAGGAAAGGGGCTCCTCGCTGGTATCACAGCTAATAACACTGCAGGTGCAGACTGGAGGTGCCCGAGGGATCGCCAGGGATGAAGGCCAGAGGTGACTGGGGGAAATCTCCTGGAGAACTATGGAATGGAATAAATAATTGGTATTTCCACCTTGCAAAGCAAGCCTTATGCAGTATAAGTAATAAATGACATTTAAGAGCTATTTTCAGCAATTTATGAAGATTCTGAGACACCCAAAAATTATCCCAGATATCACAATATGTCTAATTAAAAGTTGTGCTGCTACAAAGGCATGGGCTGTTTTTCAAAATTTACTGCAAAAATGAAAACCCATTTTGATGCATTAGGCTTTTCCCTAATCTAAAGAAATCAGACTTATGAATAGTCACTATAAGATTCCTCTTTCCCATCCAGTTAACCCACTACATTTCCAACAGCTAATGTGAAAATGGAATTCAATGTAAAAATTCTAAGGAGTTTTCTTAAAAATCACAGCATGTAAAAAGAAATAATGACCATGTGGTTTTCCACCCAAAAAGGTGAGTAGTGCTATGCGCTTCCCATACTGCACACCTCTGTTCAGTCTTACTTCACTTTACATTGCTGCTTATTTAAGGCAAGCTGGTGTAGCCAAAGGACACGAAGTTTGTTTCTCATACGGCTCACAAAACACCTTGTTTAGGCTGAGAATTCTTTCTCAGGCATTTTTGTAAACTACAGCATTTCTTTAGCAATTTCAGAAGTCTAGAGCAAAGTAGCAGTTTCAGGAGTTTTGAAGTGAAACACAGCAGACTGTTCAGTTTCAGCTGCAGTAGATATTCTGATCACAAAACATCTCTGTTTACTTATGTCAGTATTAATTATAACAAAAACAAAACCCACCACATTTACCCTTTAAAAAAAGTATACGTTTCCTGCCCATAAGGAGGTTTTCCAACTTATTTTCCACAAAAATTTTAGATGCCAAAATTAAAAAATCAGCCCAAGTATGTCAGTAACTTACAGCTGTCCCAAGATTACCATAAAAAAGTAGAGAGGCTAGTTAAAACTATTAGTTCATCTGGACATTTATATTCCACTAATCAAAGTAAAGGAATTATTCAGAGATTTAAAAACTGGAGTCACACTGATCCCGCATTTCAACTTTCTGCATGAGAGAAGCTGTACAATGTCACAGAATCATTTCTGAAGTAAGACTGGTAACTTGTGGTTAGATGGAAACTGTTTTTAATAAAATATCTGACCTTAATCTAAAAACCGAGCAATGAATATTCCACCACAGTTATTGGTATTTGCTGGTGTTTCATTTTACTTAAAATTATATATATAATTTCCAATGCTGCCCTTGACCATATGCACTGTTCTAACTTTTGGAATTTGTTAAGATTTTGTCTCAGAATTTTAAAAGACCTGTAGGAATATACTTATACAAATCAAAAGAAGACAGCATCAAAGGTGTTCTGTATACTTTTAACATGAAAATGCACAAAATCTTAACATGAATGTGAAGACTAATTTTAATGTCAAGTAGCATATGCATTTCCTGTTTTCCATCGGTTATTTTGTTTATGGGTTACAGGAAGCTAATGGAACATTCTATATAAAATAGATAAATCACACATAAATTAAATTAAAACATATATAACACAATCAATTTTATATTTATTGTGATAATTATGGAAAGCTATCCGTCCACTGGAAAATGTTTTTCTAAGATCAAAGTACACTGCGAGGTACTCCACTGGTAAAATAATTTATGAATGAACGTCGTGATACATAACAAGGCAGGAAAAATCTCATTTTACCTCAGAAATGAAGATGTTCCCTAGTGTAAAAGAAGAAAGAAAGTTTGCTCGTGGACTATAATATATACTGAATAATGGACTTAATATATAACATATAAAATTATTTCATTTTGCTAATTTTGGAATATGTTTCATGTGTGTTAAAAAAATAAGTAATGGTTAATGGCATCTAGACTACAAAATTTTTTTTTCAAGAAAGAAGATTAGTGTTTTTTTGATATTATTTCATCATAGCAGCATAGTGTGGTTTATATCAAAAAATCGTGGTTGTGTTTTCTGAGCTTAATGAAGTAAATGCATTGAAACAAAATAAATTTAAGCCTAAATCATTATAACTTTGGATTACTAACTTTTCAACTTGGTTTGTTTATTATTGTCATCTTTGCTAGCAATTTTTTAATCTACTGTACTTTATTCTTCAAATTACAAAAAATGAAGAACACATTTTCCTGATTCAGTCCCACGTTTTTAAGAGACCCATGAGACTAAGTGAGGTTGTTACATGGTTCCTGATGTCTAAGAGTAATTTTTTTGCTTCCTTACATTTACACGATACAATATCACTTCCAGGATAATGGGACAGAGCTATATGCAACTTTCTGCATGATCCCACAACATTTTATGTTGCTTTTGTTTTCCATGGATATAAATTAA
>VYZT01066441.1:0-27831 GCA_013400735.1 Pomatostomus ruficeps | reverse complement strand
TGAAAACTCTTTTTCTAAATAAAATGTGTAGAAACAGATGATTTAGTATCTTCATATCCAAGATTTTAGTATTTTCCATTTAATGCAGAATGCAGTTATTTCAACTTTTTATTACTACTTAGGATGAAAACCAAGTTTAAAACATTCAGAAGTTCAGAAAAGTACATTTAGATTTTTGACTAAAGTACAGTGCTGAAAGATGCCTTGAAACATGTCAGACTAACCAAACTGTTAATGACAGTCATGCACGAACTCTCTGAGCTTGCTGATATAAAAGTAGTCCGTCAGGAGTTTTTATAAGACAGCAATATTGCATCTCTGGTCTACCAATACAGGAAACAGCCCTAAGTACTCTCTGATGAACATTAAATTATAGAATAATTTAATTAAAAGAATACAAGAATGACTGGCCCCATTCTTTTCAGGACCTCTATTTGCTGAAATAGTTGTGACATCACAAAAGCAAATGACAAACCAACACACAAGTTTCCAGTCATATTAAATAGATGCATTGGAAATAGTTTGAAGAGCCTAATTCTCTACTTGTACCAAGGATGCTGGCACGTCTGCCTCATGTTTCTTTCCTTCTGTATGTGAAGATACCAGTGTGAGCAAATGCTTCATACTCTGTCCTTAAAAAGAACACCTGTGGAGAGTAAAAGATGTTCTGGCTTCGCATGTAGCACAAAGGTCTATATTGAACCATTATCTGTCATTACTCTTACGGCTTCATTTGTAGCTGTCAATTTGAATTTATAATTAAGATTTAAATTGATTTGCCCTATTTATTGGTACTGTTTCAGATTCAACAAATAGGTAATGTTTCAGATTGGATGTAAAACAAGAGTGGTACTATGTATACTAAGCCTGTGTTTACATTAAATGAGTGCAGGGCAAACCTTTGTCATTTATTAAGAATAATTTAGGCTATTTTGAATTTATTTGAAAATTGATGCCAGTTCTGTGCAATTATTTTTGAGGCCTAATTAAATGAACAGTCCCACTGGGCTTCTCCTTACTATCAACCCTGTATGTTCATCACTGAACTTGCATCAATAAGATAGGCTCTGTACACTTTGCTGATTTAAAACTGTGGGTTTGAATGATAATTTTAAGCATGATCTTGTCTTATTCGTGTAACTAAAATGCTGAATCATCAAAACTAGGATTTCATTCAAAAGGTACTTGTAGTTTAATACAAATCATACAAGAAGTTCCTGTGTTTTTCATATACCTCTTTTAATACTTTTTGAAAGAAAGACAACTTAAAAGTATACTTTGAACTCCTGTCATTAACCTGTAATCATGTGGCCTGTTTGGAAGCTAGAGGTGTCAGTGATCCCTAGGTAAAGATTGAATAAATGTTAATCCCCGGCACATGAAACTGTACAATATTGAATGGAAAATCTTGAAGATACCATATAATACACTCTGTAGTTAGCAATTTGTGCCAATAAGTAACTCTCGTTTCTCCTAAGGACTGCTAGTGTTGAGCTCATGGTTTGATGCACCACTCTTCTTCTCTGCTTCATACACAGGCTAAACTGAAGATCTCCCAGTAACTTTCTATTTCCACCTCCATTCTACAGTTATTTCTTACCATGATTTCTTTGCATAAGTTGATCTGAAAACACTTGCTTAATATTGTATTCACACCCCCCAAAAATTCTTCTTTATTATAATTCAGAAAAATAGTTCAAGTTTTCTCCTATCAATCTATTTTTTTTTTGAGAACTCAGTGTCAGAACACTGTCAACCAACCTATAACACTGCAAAGACTATTACTCTCAGTTTTTCAATTAGATACATTTTTGTCTCACCTCAGAATCCTGCATCTGGATATATAAGACATACATCCAGTTCACCGATTGTCTATTAATGCTATATAACTGGATTGTGAAGAGCAGACTGAAGTAGTTGCTAAAAACTACTCAACTGGCATTACAGAAAAAACATATAACTTTGGAGGAATATATCATACTGATTCAGCTTTGAAATAAAGGTTACAGAAATGCTATACTATGTCGATGAAAAATCAGGTAGTTGGCAATTCCAGCTCCCTGGCCCTCATGAAAATGCAATTTCAAAAAACAAAAAACATATTAAGCTAGAAAAAAGACTATTTTTTTTAATTAACCACTTACAAAATAAATCAAATATGTTTTAAAATTGTTTCATGCTATTAATACTTCATCATTTATTTTTACACTGGCCTTTCCTTGCCAAGAAGCATTTTCTATATTTAGTAAATGTCACAATCTGATACACAAAATATAAAAGGCAATGCACTAATGCAAAAATTACTACTTTAATCAAATGGTTCTCATGTTTAAATTCCAGATTGATAAAGTAAAGCATTTCATTTTATTTACTTACTTTTCTTGGAACTTGAAAACCATTAATTAGAATCAATTAAAAATTCAAATTTTTCAAACCTTGTATGCAATTGTTGCACAACCAAACCAGAGAAAGTTTACCCAAAGGAGTTTAAAAACACATCCAGATGGTGAAATTTCAAAACCACCTAAGTCAATGATAATTTTGGAAATTGCATTTCTGCTTTCAGTAAAATAATTATTTCCATCACATTTATGAAATTTTGGTTGGAATGACAGAAGAAAGGGAAGCATCACTATGGGCACTTAGGAAGAAAACACAGCTTGAAGAAGGAGGTCTTAGTGAAAGATTGTTTTTATTAACAGGGAGATTTCTGCAAGAACACTTCATTCAGAATAAAAGATACATTTTAAAGCAGCCAAGCCTGTAAATAATTTTTATTGATCTGTCAGGCCAAGATTCGAGCTTCTAAACCGTGCTACCAGAGATAAAAATAATATTTCTTAGGAAAATCCATATATTTAAAAATACAGTCTTTCAAAGCCAAGGTGTTTCCTGAGTGGTACCCATCATTTGTGATATGGTGGTCCTGACGTTAAAAATGAAGTGTCCTGTATATTTCAGAAAAAGAGAAGTTCAACTGGAAACCTGATCTCTGAGATCCCAAATGGACCTTTCAAAACAATATTACAAAAGTGGTCAAAATGTTTGATTTTTTTTCCAAAAAAGAAGAAAAGTAAAATGTCAAAAGTCAATAGAAAAAGAAAACTAAAGAACAAATTCTGGTCAGCACACAGCCTGGGATTTAAAAGAAGAAAACAGATGCAGACATTTTTGTAGGAGATGGAAAATAAGTTAGCTTATACATAGGTAACTCAGATACAAATGTGAAACATAGCCAATAGCACATTTTGCCTTCACAAAAAACATTCACAAAAATATTAGCTATAACAGTGTTATGATATATCCATCCACCTAACAAAAAAGTGATGTTTCTCTGGAGCACACTTAAATTTACTTCAAAATATTGTCATTTAATTCTAAAATCTGAAAAAACAGATGTTTTTTCTAAATTGGTACATCTTTCTTATGTCACCTGTTACTAATGGTTTTAAATCTAAATTTGTCTGGTTGGAATTTCGTTACGTCACTTGTCAGATGATCCCAAACATTACAAAGTCACATCACAGCAGCAGATCATTTTAAAAGCAGGTAGTGTTGACCAAGGATGAGAACTTTTAAAAAAAGTGCAATATCATTATCCTTCAAATACTGATGAGCGAAAAGGTAATTACAAGAAGTGTGTCAAACTGCATTGACAGAAATAACATTTTAGGGCAAACAATGATAAGTAGTTCGGTGATTTCTGCCTTGCTCTCTTGCTCCCCTATGGCAGGGGAAGACCGAAGGAGGCAAGCTGATCTTCTGCTAATATTTCAGCACCTAGAGAACAGAGATACTGTATAAAAACTACATTTCTAGTTCTCTTGGTCATTGAAATTGCTCTGAGGCATTGAACTCCATTAAATACAGAAGTAAAACTGCTACCATCAAAATAAATTTTTACCAGTGACTTTTAAATCATGCTCTTGTAAAAAAAATATTCTTAATTGTATTACAGTATGGAAAACTTTGAGTAACAATTCTATTCGGCATTTAAAAAAATAGGCTGCTGATGTAATACAGTTATGTAGCATCATATGACAGATGGATTGGTTTCACAGTAGTCTGTTCACCCTCTGTTACACAACTTACTGGAAAACATATATTTTATTCTTATCTAATCTGAATAGATAGAAAATAGACAGTTGTGGATATTCTGGCTATGTCAGTTCTTAAAGCCTGTTGAATTCAGCAATTTTCACTTTAAAAACAATGCAAAAGAAATGAAAACAAATTAAATACTGAACTATTGATCTGCCAAGCGAACAATACAGATAGTTAATGGATAAAGTCCACAGAAAATGCAGTCATGGTACATTCCCTATGCAAAAACCCCAAAACCAAAAAAAAAAAAAAGCAACAAAAAAACCAACCAAACAAAAAACATATCAAGGAGAGTACTGAAATAAATGAAACAGAACATTTAAACCTCTTTTCCATAAAAATTTAGCTGCCAGCATTCCAATAACACCAGTACATTTTCCCTCCTTATTAAAAATCTTATCATCATCTCCCCTTTGAGCCAGCAGAAGCTCCAGGCCTGATCATCTTTTCATTCCTCTTGAGAAGATCACACACACTCTAGTACTAATTTTCATGCTAAAAAGCAAAATTATTTCATATAGTCCTTGCTAGTAGCAATTCAGGAACTGTAGCACAAACTATAGGTTTATGTAAGACGAGCAGTGCATAGGAATATTAGCCTGTCCTTCAGTGACAAAAATTATGTATTTCTACATGTCAAGCAAATTTTTTCATCTCTTATTGACTACTCAGATTAGTCAAGCTTCTCAACAACCAGAACATTAGAAGAGTTAAGAAAAATAGGTCGTAGATCTTCTTATTCAGCAAGGAGTAATAAAAAGCAAGTTCTCCATGCATTTAAAAACCAAAAAACATTATGGTGAATTTATGCAGAAATAAAAGGTGGGGTTTTTCTGCATTGGTTTTTACAGTTTTAAAACGTATTTTAATTTGATTGTGGAAAACACCCAAACAAAATGTGAGTATTTGCTATGAAACAAAATTACAAAACATAATTAATATAAGGAATGGTGTTTTGCAAGGAATGTCAAAATTGCCGCTATTTTACTTATAATTTCTCAGCATCCCCAGAGTTATTGTCATACAGGATTCTAACTGTATCAGCCAGAGTCTAAGATGAATTTAAAATCTCTTTTTTTCCAAAGACATAGGAAATCTTTCTATGGCATTCACAAAACCCTGACATTCTTCTAAAAATTACTTAAGTCACAGCAAAAATAACTTGATTAACAGAATGTAGCCCATCACTTCCTTTAGCAGTTATTTGGAAGAAGAGAGATTTGATAAATGTTTTTGATTCTACACAATGAATGGGCAAAAGAGAAATGAAAGTTCCTTATTTACAAACGAAAGCTAAGTTAGCCATACTCTTTGATCAAAGCAGGCTTCCACAGGAGTTTTCATACACGAAATCACTGCTAAAGAGCAGTAAAGCCCACCCACACCAGTCCACACCTGATTCCATCATACATAATTGCTTCACACACACACACAGAGTGACTTCTTGGCTTCATCTCTTATAATTAAATTTACCCAATTTCATTCTCCACCCATTGAAAAAGGACATGGTTTGTCCCCACTCACACTCTACATTGCTGTATTTTCACAAGGATCCTTTGCCATGTAATGATTCAGGAGCAGTAAAGGCTTATTTATCAAAGCAATTAAACAGTTGGTAAACATTAAGGCTGAAATTTTCTGAGAAAATGGAAGTAACTGAATACCTAACTCATTAAAAACCAGTGAGCTGACATATCAAAAGACAGTGGGTGACACAGTGATGAGTGTATATGTTCCAGTGCTTTGTGAAATAGGAGCTCATTCCAATGTGACATTTCCCAATTTATGTTTTGGTTGGTTGCCACATAATTAGGAAAAGAAGAAAACATTTTGTGATACTTCCTTTCAGTTGTATGCAGCAATTGCATCAGCTCTAGCACTCCACTAGACTTGGCCTGAAGGAATTAAGGAAATTTAAAGTGGACTATTTGCCTTTATCTTACTTAACTTTTCCCTGCTTTTAAAAACATTAATTTGTCTTATTAATTCCATTGATTATTGAGACAGACACACGACACACACACACACACATCTGTAATCTAAAGCCATAGAAAGTTCTTTATTATTTTCTGCTGTTGTTCTTATACTTTTTCGTATTATATTTTCACAGAAAAACCAATCACGCTTTAATTTCCTTTGGAATAAAGAAAGCGGAAAAAGCTATCTTGCCATCAAAACACTAGAGCTTTTGAATTCTCATGATTTAGACATTTTAAAGCAAATCAGGCCTGGATGTTCTGTACTTGTCCACTTTAGTCATAGTTTGATATTTTTATTTTATTTTATTTTCTTTTCCTTTGCAGTTATTTTCCTTTTGATTAAAAATATTCTATGTCCTTATTGTCAAATCACGTTTGTGCCACAAAAGAAAGTAGAGCAGCTGTCATTAACAGATTTGAAATATGTGAGCTCTGAAAACTGTGAACAATGGCTATAAAACCATTTCTTTAGTCTATCTGATACACGGTTGGGAAAGGAGATTTTTTTTTTTGTTATAAATAAGTTTTGGTACTCACTACTATTATATGTATGCAATGAGATTAGAACAATATTAAAATTAGACACACTGTAACTTAAGAACCAAAAAATGGAAATGGATTTGAGCGAATTAAAATTAAAAAACATAAAACCAAAAGAAATCAGAATTAAAGCCCACAAATTTGTTTGTGAAATTATTTTTTACTCCAGAAAAAAAAATAGGCAAAACACTGCAGGAAAGAATTATGAAATGCTATTTTTTGGCCAACTTTTATTTTGCCAGAGGGACAAACACATTCTTGTTATTTGGCACAGTAAGCAGCATATATGACACAATGCACATTGGAAGTTTGAATGCCATACGCACCTATCAGCCAGAGAGGTGGACAAGACATTCTCAACTCAATCTCAAAACTCTCAAATGATATGTAGTTGGTTAATTTGAATACTTGGAAAAGTAATAACATCTGTAATAGATCCAGTTGGATATAAATGGTAGCTTGAGTGAGAACAATTTTCATAGAAAGTTACTTTCAGAACAGAAAAGCTTGATTTCAATAAAGCCATTTCTCACTTGAAAAATCGCAAGTCTTTTGAAAGAGACTTTTTCCATCATGAGTTTATCTGTTTTACCAGTTTAAAGGATGGAAAATAATCAGGTTTAACAACTGAAGCACTACTTCAGTTAATCCTGTATCTGTGTTAGGGAGCCTTTAGAATGACCTGTCTCATACTACAAATATGTCAGATATGAAAAATTGCTAGAAGAAATGAGGCTCTTATTACAATAAAAGCTGTATGTTCCTATACAGAGTGATTGTACTGCAAGCGATCTCCACACTAATAAATTAAAATATAACAAATAGAGGTGGTCTGCAAGCAGCTACACCTTCCAAGCAGAAACCACAGATTTTTACTTTTGGCTGAAAAGAGGTAATACATTACACAACTAGTCTTTACCTGGGAAACTTGCAGATGTTGTGTACAAAACCAGAAAACTCTAATTCCATTCTTTTAAATCGTTTCAAATAAGGTCGGAGAAAAGTAAAATACCTACACACATCATGAGTGATGAGATTCCTCTGGCATTTAGAAAAAACGGAACAAGTTGCATTTAGCACAGAAGTCACTAATGAGGACTTGAGAATCTTTTGTTTTCTTCTCCACTTGCTACCAACTGCCCTTCGGCAAGTCACTGTAAACTCCAGTGGCTGAGAAATGTGAGAGACCACTAAGGAAAAAAACATTAAATAAAAAAAATTCTAAACACTTTTGATGTGCTGGAGCATTGTAATGCTAGATAAAATTAAAGCATTCAGATTTTAAAACAGACTGGATTTTCTTTAAGTTCCAGAAAGCTGCAGAGTGCTGACATTTTTTCCCACCCTATGTCATCTCAGAGACATGAATCAAAGCCTACTGTAGTCAGTGAAGGCATCTCTTTTGATATTTTGGGAATAAATATTAGCATCACTAGGCACTGGGCTTCTAAATATTAACTACTTCATGGCTGTCAAAGCATATGTCCTCCTTTTCTATCAAAAGCTAAACTATTTATGAAGTTCCAGAAATTAAATTAAAGAGGTTGCATTCCATATACAAAAGCACAAAACTGTATTTCTCTATGGTCCCCCCTTACAACTAACTTAACATCTTGGATGTTGATGTCTTGAATGTATTTAATATGTTAAACTTTGCTGAGAAACTCATTATTCTGAAGGAGCATGTTTAGAGACATATTTGTTTACTGTATGCCTCTGTTCCATCATTACGTTATCACATCTTGTTGCACTACATCATGTTGCAAGAGAAATATAAGGAATAACTTGTACAATGATATTGTTTTAAATGGCTTTTATGTGTTAGACAAAGCAGAAAGAGAGTAGGGAATCACAAGGAGGGCAAAGGAAAGATTCATGTTCATTATCTTTTCATCTCCTTTGAAACTGTGTAGATTTGCATTTTAGTTTATGGTCATCATACACATTCTTACCAGGATTTATTTCTTTGTACATAATCCTACTTAAAGATAATTAGATAGGCTCTTCGAAGTCTAATACTGAAAAATGCAGTTACAAAAGTATTCACTGTCTCGTAACATTTGGCAAGACCTCCCAAAATCCTGAATCAAGACTAGATCACTTAGGTAATAGCACTGTATTCTTAAACTCTATTTTAAAATAAATAGTTATTTAAAGATCAAAAATTTCTCTTTGGACATGAGTTCTAAAGGTAGTGTCTAGGGAAATCTTATAACTTTAATGACCCCAGATCTGATTGTTATGACAAAAATGACGAATTCTGACAAACACAGAAATTACATTTTAATCATTCCTTGCTGTAAAATAGTCTTCACGAGATAGTGACCATAGTGCTTCTAGTATTATCTCAAATATTTTACAGATCTATCATAACAACTATTATTGCAAGTTGAGAGTTAATATAAAAAGATGCTAACCAAAGAGGCTGGAGATTCTGTAAATTCTGAGTAAATCTGTTGAGACTAGACTGCAGACAGCAGTGACTTCTAAGGTAGTATAAATGGGTAAAAGGCAAACAAATATTTAATCTCTGAATGTTATATGTCCAGTGTAGATAGTCTGATATCAGGACATTCATGATACACTTGGTTTGGGAACAGTCTTGAACATACCCACTGCATACCTTGAAGCCTAATGCAAACTTAATTGAAGGGTTCTGCGTCAATGTCCTGGTTTCAGCTAGTTAGACCTGAATTTTTCTCAGTAGCGGTTACAGGGCTGTGTTTTGGCTTTGGAATGAGAATGGTATTGATAACACACTGATGTTTTGGGTTTTTGCTAAGTCATATTTATCCCAAGTCAAGGACTTTCTTCTTGTCTCACGCCTTGCCAGTGTGGAGGTCCACAAAAGAATTGGGGGGGAAACAGCTGGGACAGGTGGCCCAAACTGCCCAAAGGGATATTCCACACCACAGAACATCATATCTGCTATATAAACTGGGGAATTTACCTGGAAATGTGGCCAATCTGGATTCAGCAAGGGGGATCTGGCATCAGTCAGCAGGTGATGGCCAATTGTGTTGTGCATCAGTTGTTTTCCCCTTTTTATTATCATGGTTATTATAATTTACCATTATTGTTGAATTTTACTTTATTTTCAATTATTAAACTGTTCTAATGTCAACCTACAAGTTTTTCTTTGATTCTCCTTCCTATTCCACCTTGGTGAAGGGGCAGAGAGGTGTAGCTTGAGC
Organism: Pomatostomus ruficeps; assembly: GCA_013400735.1. NCBI lineage: Eukaryota > Metazoa > Chordata > Aves > Passeriformes > Timaliidae > Pomatostomus > Pomatostomus ruficeps. The sequence goes on along the minus strand of VYZT01066441.1, from coordinate 18,014 downwards.
GAGCAGCTGCATGGTGCTTAATTTCTAGTTGGGCTTAAAACATAGCAAACACGAGGAGATCAGGTTCCAGTCTGAGTTGTTTTTGCCCTCGGTAACATTTGCAAACTCCCCAAAGTGAACATAAACCTTGGGTTAACTTTAGGAATTAGTTCTAAAACGTCACTGAAAGTCAACTCTGACATTCATTCCTAAGCAGTAGCTCATTCTCCACACCCAAGTAGTTGTGGACATGTGTTAAAAAATTTTGATGCAAAAGGGCTTTCTTGGATATATTGGAATATTGCATTGGTTTTAGACTTCTTATCAAACCATAGACTTAAAATTCTAGAATTTTTGTTGTATTTATGAATTCACACAGTAATCACTTGCACATTTTACTGTACTTTCAAAATAAAATATGTGCAAGAAATCTCCAGATATAGAAAGCCCATTAGAAATAATTATGAGATCAATTTGACCCAAAAGGGAGGCAGTTATGGTCTGCTTTATTTCCTTTCTTTCTTATGTCAGTTAGGCTTATTATCCTGTGACACCATCCCCACTGTGTGTTCTAAAGACTCTAAAGAAGTTGTAAGAACCAATTGGAAAATGTGAATCAGAATTTGTTCCACAGTATACATAGAAAATGAGGAATCTAGACTTTATTCTAGGGTCCAAGTTATTCCAAGGACGACATATTCCAACCCAGATCACAAAACTGTAATTGTTTACCAAAAGCTCAAAAGCAGCACAGTGTATGTCCTTTGACAGCCCTCAGAGACATAGAAATTAAAAGATAAACCAGGTGCCAAAAAATAGAAAAACATGTGGCAATTCCCATAGTTTGTTACTACTGAATATTTTTTCTGTCAAACCAATAATCCTGGAACATAACTGCTCCAGAACACCTCACTCATATTCACAGCAAGTTTTCTTCACATTGGTAAAGCAGTAAGCCATACTACTGAAATCTACTGAAATCCATCTTGAAATTCCTTGGAAATACAGGGCTGAGGTCTCTCTGGCCTTGCCCCAAAGCCTGACTGAGGGCACAGCACCAGGATGGCCCTGCCTCAGTCCCTCTGCAGTTCACACAGAGGCAACTGGGACAGTGCAGTACCCCAAGGGCTGCTCTGGGGCAGTACCAAACTGCTTTTGCTGCATTTTCTCTTGCATCCTTGCCAAGCGCATACATAAAACAATAATTAGTTCTTAGCCTCACTAATGCTCTCCTATTGTCATCTCAGATGTTGTCAAATCCATGACTCCAGCACTAAAAATCAGATTAATATAATTAATAAGTGATTAACATGAAGCTTATTTTAGAACTTCAGACATTATAGCAAGGCTTATAGACGTAAAACATTCACAGTAGTTTTGTTACATTGATTACAAACTCAAGAGCATTTAAACATTTAACTTCTCTAGATTTTTTAAACTTAACTTGCAGAAATAAAATCAACAGTATCATTATGTCTTCTGACTATGCGGAAATAATTAATTTTTGTATTTATAGAAGATGTAGTGATGAAAAAGTGAAGCATGGACAAGAACTGAATTAAGTTACGGAATGTGGTCCATGAAGGAAGGGGTTAAACACCTGGACTGAAAAAAGAATAAAATTACCAAACAGGGAGAGGACAGATGTGAAAGACATAGACAGGTTTTTGATCCGGTGAAAGACATCCATGTCCATGGCAGGGGAGGTTGAACTAGATGATCTTAAAGGGCCCTTTCAGCACAAACCATTTTGTGATTCTACTGATCAATGAAAGGCACAAAACTGAGTATGAGAAAATTAATATTGTGACACATGAACTAAAAAAATTAAATTATATTAGGTAAAAGGCTTAAGATAAAGAAAGAAATGTGTACATAAATAAGTTGTGAGACACAACTCCAATTTAACCAAATAAAATAGATGGTTACTCAAGCTTCTGCAGCACTTGTGAGAGTTCTTAAAATTTAAATGACCTTTACATTACCTATACTGGGAGCAAAGCACAGCTTTCTATGCTGTTGCAAGAACCTCAACTGTAGTTATTAAAAATGCATAACATTATACTATTTTAAACACATTATTCAAATTTAGGTCATGCTTTCTCATCCTTGGTATCTTCAAAATTTCACTTCAAAAAGTTTGGCAGAGTGTGACTGTTTGCTTTTGAGAGCCTTGGTAACCATTAATGCCTCAGTTAGGATGATGCAGAGGAGTGTTATATATATTGTGTCTTTTGTGCATACAACTGAAAACAGTTACTACATGGAAGAAGAAAGAAAATGAGGTAGGAAGAAAATGAGACAGCGGTTTTATGATGAAGTCAATTAATAACAAAAGGAATCAACAAAAAAAAATAGAAACACTTTTTGAAGAGAATCTACACAGCTGTGCATGCTGACACATAATGTATAGGCACAAAAACATGTTTTCAATATTTAGATCTCAGAACTTTATCATAGGGATTTATCATGATCACTATTATCCTTTCCCCATCCCATCAAAATCTTTGAAATTCAAACTATGGATCTTCAAAAGCTATTTTAAATAACACTATTTATTTTTAAATGTATCACTTAAGTCTTTATCTAGTAATTCCATTTTATATTACTAATGTTGAAAAAATTCTAGAATAGTACATTTTTGTTTCAAGTCCATGTTTTTTCCCAGACACAGCACATAATTATTTCAATTTATTTCTGACTAAATGGGGCAAAAGCATCTTTGCTATAAACTAAGACAAACAGGGGTGCAAATGGATGATCAACAATCAAGTGAGGAACTGGTAGAGCAGATGGACAAGCAAAAGCTGCCTGGTGTTTATTAGACACAAGAGTCCTCGTAATCAGCAGCACTGGACTAAAAAGAGCCCACCTCAAACGTCCACATAAGTAAGGATGTGCATACAGGACAGCATTATGGAATTGCCTTTCCTAGGAAATCAGCACAACAGGGTGCCTCTCTGAAGTGCCTGTACACCAACACAAACAGCAAGAGAAACAAGCAGGAGGAGCTAGAGATCTTGCTTGTTTCCAGGAGGTTTTTGGAGGGCATTGATGGTAACTTCTTGACAGAGATGACTGACAGTCTGAGAAGGACAAGTGCTCTTTTGCGCTTTATATCCTGTCAAGAAAAAACTGCTTGGGGGCAATCTTGGCAGCAGTGACGAAGTCTGCTTACCTCACAACATGCACTTTCTCTTTTCTCAGAGTAACCTTTTATGGAGAAATGATATATAGATTTGACATGTAAGCCACCGAGAGAGAACATAACTAGGCAAAATTCTCCATACAAAAACAGGCAGGCCCTGTCTGTGCTCTGCAGTAATGCAAAGCCAAGTAGCCACATGAACACAAAGGCAAGAAGCTGACATACCCTGACTCGTGGCTTTTTTCAGCACAGGATTGGATCTGTGCTGTGTGTGCAGGCCCAGGGCAGCGTGGGCATAACTCACTCACATTCACCTACAAAGGACAATACTCTGATATTAGTAATTTGGTAAAGGTTGTGAAATAAATACATGAAAAGCAATAAATTTAATCCACACTTCACAAGGATAGGCCCTCTTTCCCCTCTTGTGGTGTCTGTCAGTACTTGCAAACATCATACTATGTATTGAAGCAATCTAATTTTTGGGCCCAGGGCACATGGACTGCAAAGACTGAGACAATCAATTTGAATTTAAAAAAAAACTGCCATAATTTAAAAGATACAGCATAAAATGTAGAAAACATCTCCATTTTTATATTTTTCATCATTCTTCCACTCCTACTGGACAAGAGGTATCTTTAACATCAGCCTCAAGAGCTCAAGTGCCAAAAAGACTTTTTGATTTAATAATCCTTCTCTCAAGTCATACACATAAATGCCACACACACACAAAAAAAAGACTCCATTTGAAATTGATTTTAGCTTTCTATGAACTCCACCTACATTATTCATATTTTATTACTTTCTGACCACTTATCTTCCTTTACTGTTGTTTAAAGTGGCAAGATAGTGAAACTCTTGTCAGTACCTCCTTGAGTAGAATACTGCTCAAGTCTTCCCCTGTTTGTCCTGGCTTTGAATCTCCAAATTTGAGGTATTTTCTTTTTTTTGCATATATTGTAATTGTTTTCATGCATATATTATGCTTGTAGCTTATCAGTTAAAAAAAACTTCTTATTTTGAGGCTCAACTTTCAGCACATTAGTTAAGCTATATGATCATATGATATTGTTAAATAACAGAGCAAAGAATAAGATAAAACCCACTTAAAATGGTTTGCTTTTACTGCAGCACATGTTACCATGGAATTCATTTTTATTTCAGTCATAATAAAGAATTATTGTCCAGGCATTTAAGGGCTTATAAAATTCATAAATTCTTTTGTACTTGGAAATGTGTCAACAGAGCCTCTCTCCTAATAGTATGCAAATTTCTTTTTGGATTTAATTTTGGTTCATAAACTCTTTTAATCAATTAAATATAATTGAACTAAGAGTGATAGCAATACAGGAATGATTGCTCAGATAGGAAGTTAAATGAGATGATCAATTCTTACCACAACACATAGCAATTCTTACAAATTTTTGATTAGAGTTTTCACAGGTATTATTAGATAGATGCAGGTTTTTATTTTTTTTTAATTGTACAATGCAATTCAACCCTAATATTTACTGCTGGTCTTCTCAATAGTTCCATTTAAAAGTGTGCCACTATTTGCCTGAGCATCAACTTCAGCAATTTCTTTTTCTCTCTGTGTCCCTCTGCTTTTCAAATGTAACCTACTCTTCTTTCCTTTCAAACTCTCATCTGCCTTCTAGCTGTTGGTAATACAGCCTTGAATTCAGCTAAAGTCTCCGGCCTTTTCATCCAAAGTAACAGCAAACAAAACTCTGCTCTGCCCTTCAGAATTCAAATTGTGACATTGCCAGGCTCCCACATAGTAAGTATCCCCCATGCCATTGATTTTTCAGGTAGAGATTATAACTGATATCCTCAAATCAAGTACAATAATTTGTTTGTAAACTACACAGTAATATCTTCCAAGCAGCATCCTGAAATTAAGTAAGCTACTGGTAGACAGATGGTTGAGCTCTGTTCCAACTCAATTATTTATGATTTTGTAGTTATGTGGATTGATTTCTGCAGTTTCTTTTAGGCGGTTGAAAAAAACCAAAAATCTATTACTGACAGATGATGAGCCAGCTAATGAACACTGTGGAGTGCACATACTGCAGGATGTACTGCTTCAGAATGAGAGAGAAAAAAATTCCAGAATAAAACAGCATAAAAAAACTTCTAGTAATTTCTTTTTTATTATTATTAGTGGAGGGCTTGCTTTCTCCTAAGTACAAAGAACTGGCTAGTATTGGTAATGAATCCTCTCAGGAAATCATTCCAGTTCAGGTCTCAAGCTAAAAGTTTTCCATTTTCTTTGTACTAATTCAGGCCTTTTTATAAATGTATGAGGACATTGTTGCCACTCACTTCTTTCACAACTGAACAACACCAGCAGCTTCTTCTATCCAAATTATTAAAGAGATGATCTTTAAAAGGAAAAGGAGCATAAAGGAGAGGGAGGGGAAACAGCAAGTTGGTACATCTGGACAAAAAATCATGCAGTTCACATGTTTCCCAAAAACTGCAAATACAGTCTCAAAATATATTCAGAGAGTTTGTGCTCATTTTCAGAAGGATTATCTCAATATGACCATATGAAAAGACTCAATACAATAGTATCAAAAGACTACTTCAAAATTCCTTTGATGATTTTTCCAAACAGACAGCATTCAATTTTACGGATCCTGAATGCTACATCTTCCACTGCCAGATAGACCCAGGATTCACTGTTTTCTTCCCTTTCTCACAGAGAGGGTCAAAGTACTTCAGAGCTTTAAAAGACTAATAAGGTCATCAAGGTTGTAGCTGCAAACATCATAGACGCTGATATCAATGGAAAAATAATATTTTATTTCTGACTTTATTTCAAGACTTCCAAGCCATGAAAAAACAGCAACTGAGACCTGATTTGGCAGGTAGCTAAACTAAGAGGTAGAAACCTTCAGTGTACAAGAATCAGAAAGTTACTTAGCAGAACTATGACTGATAGAGACCATTTCTATTATTTAATCTATGTAAAAGGTTTATAAAACCAAAGACTTTTTTTCTCATGCCACACTTTCTCTACTGCTGATGATTTTTACATCCTTATCTGTGCTGAATCAATCACTTTGATGCTTTATGCACTAATATAGGGGCAGAAAGCTCAATCAATGACAGTAATCAGGAAATGATTGTGAGGCAAAAATTTGCATTCCTAGTCAACGTTGTGTTTCAAATAGACAGACATTGTACAGAGTGCCACCACCTAATCCATTTAAACTATTGACTCTATCCAAGCCAATTATTTGATGGCAATAGGAGGATCTGTCAGCAGAAAGACTAGAGGTGTTCTTTCATGTTCATTTGTTTGTAATTCTGAGTTTTAATAGCTTGTCATTGCCTCTTTTTCTCTAACTCACCTAAAACACCGGAACACATTTTTCTTCTATGATAGGACTCTCAGCTTCAATTTTTAATTTACCAGCCACAGGAAAAATCTCAAAAGTAAAAGCAGATAGAGTGAGAGGTTATACATAGGTACCAGTCCTTTCATAATCTACCAATAAAATCCAAAGCACAGTGTCATTTGTAATGTGATGTATGACAAATTTTTCCATGCCAAACTCTCAAAAGAAGAAATAGTAATAGAGAACACCTACCTACAGCTATGAAAATAGAAATATACTAACACAATATTTATTGAAATTCCCACTGCCACTACATTTACATAGTAGTGAGCACTTTACAGGTACACTTGCATTTTCTGTGCAAACAAGACCAAAAGAAATAGGAGTTTAGTTGGAGACATAATGCAATAAACAGACTTCTAGTGTAAGCTAATGACAATACTGTGTCATCTGCCTATTCTTACAATTACATTTCAATATTAACTCTTTCATTTACATACACATTCAGATTTAGATGAACAGTTTATTCACCATAGCCACAGTTTTCTTATATATGTTATGCATACCTGATTATATACAGCATCAAAAAAGTGTAAGTAATATTAATAAAAAGATAAATTATTTTATAATATCTATTACAATACCAATTGTATTAAAATAATTGAAATATTCAAATCCTTTAAAAAAGATTTTACCCTTAAGAACTGAAACAGGAATAGACTGCTTAGCTTCTATCAAAGAACCTAATAGTTCCAAAATCCAAAAGAAGAAACCTGTTTCAAAGATAGCATATGAATGTATTTCTTTTTGTAGCCATGTGACACATCCTGATTAATTCCTAAATCTGTATATGTAAGATCTTGAATTACTCCACAAGGTCTTCATTTACTATGCTGTCAATGAGCCAGGCTGCTGTGAGAAAAATTGTACGTGCTCTCCTAAGGAGAGACCCAGTAAGCATGCACACATTCATCATGCATGGGTGCTGTGGAGGGAGTGACGCACGTCACTTGTAAGAGAGAAGTAGCAATAAGTTTGTTGATATAAAACAGCAATTTAACAAAGCTGAGTAGTAAATGTCTCAGAGGTTTAACAAGAAGCAATGGCAAGGTACACTTCATTATTTACTCCAAAGAAGAGGGTCAGACAAAACTGCCAGGGAGATTCTTCTGTCAAGTCATGAGGCTGAGAAAGGACCCCCTCGCTCTCTAAATGCCTTTCTGAGAGAGTTTAAGGTGTGCTGGATCCAGACCAAATCCCAGACTTAGCCCATGGTTTAGACCTAAGGGATTATATGTGTACAATCAATCCTTTATATCACTTAGAAAAGATTTCAAAGTTTCAGCACACTTATTCCCAATTCACTTACTGAGCACCTGACTCAGCCTAAAGGAGTAATCTTGAGAGGTGTCTCAATTCAAGGGAAGATCCTGGCATGCAGCCCTCTGCCATGTACAAGAGTTCAACAGGCCCTGGGCTGTCCACTATTTATGGAGTAAGATGATTTACTTATAGTCACATTCATGTACCGGCTGTAGTTTGGTTGGCACATGCTCAAACAGCCCTCAGCTGTTCAGCAAGGCTTATTGCCTTAACTATTGTGTTCTGTATCTTCCCAGAGCCCAGCTTAAGCCAAAGACAACCAGACCACCACTGATATCTACCACGTAAACAGGAAAGAAAAAGAGGGGGAGGAGGTGGTGGGCACACCATCATAATGGACAACTTAGCAATGTCTTGAGTTTTGAGAGTTCCTATTTATATTCTCAGTGTTACTGTCTATCACCATGCACAGAACTTCCTACATTTTTAAACACCAAGAAAGGCAACAGGAATTGTTCATCTGCTAATTTCTCAACACCTCCTGGTCTTTATCTCACTACCAGAAGCCCTTCAACCCAAGACCTCAGTCTTGCTGCCAGTCCATTTCCAACCACACCTATCTGAGTCTAAACTCGAGTTTTATGAAATGAAGATGTACACCACTTCAGTAAACCATAAATGAAAACAGTCTTTGATTTAATATTCCAATTAAAAATTTGAATGTTTCTACCATTTATTGTTCTTAGGTGTTATCAGCTTCTTAGTATCTGCCATAACTAGGCATAGGACTTCATTTGGATTGATTTTGTTTATTTTTTTTAAGTTTAAGATGTTGTCATTTTGCTGACAGATAAATGACTCATCGGTCAAATAAAAGAAAGCAAAAACAGTAGGTAAGAAAATCTCTTTTTTCAGGGTTTTTGAAGGTCATGTAACCAGTGGGATTTTAGAAAAATTAATACATTTTTTATAAAGCTGCTTCAAGCTCAAGAAACAATTACCTGGAACTGTAGCCATGCGTGCCTTAAAAACTGCTGAACATAGTAGATGCCCAGGCTGCACTCAGCCAAGGCTGAGGACAGCATTTCATAGTCCAACACTACACACTGGTGTTCTCATAGCCTAGAGCAAATAGAGACCTGTGCCCTCACTGAGGGATGTCCTCCACACATGAGCTCACAGCAGCAGTGCTCACACTCTCATCATCCAGCCTCTGTTTTAACTCCAAAATATTTCTGTGTTTCAGTGTCACTGCTAAAACTCACACCATGCAAAGCCTGAGGGAAACTTCACGGGGTGCAGCGAGCGCAGCCAAAGTGGAAAGCACAGGTACCCCACCTTCGGTCGCTCCCAGCCTGCCATCTGTGGCCATGATTGAAATGGCAGATTCCTTTCTCAGTGTTGCTTTTTAGAAGAATCACAGAATACAACATAAACTGATGTTCTGCTCCTGTAAGGATACATCTGCTCTGGGTGTCCCTGCCCAGGGTGCTGCAGGAGAGACAGGAGCTGCCCCATGCCAGGAGCAGGGCATGCCAGCCAGCTCCAACAAAACTACTGCAGGGCACTGCTGAGTCCCACAGCCACCCAGGACAGTGCCTCAGGGAAAGTGTGTTTCAGAAAGGACAAAAAATGCCTGTAGAGCAATGAGGGATGAGGGCAAAAAGTGTGAGAAACAGCTCTGGAAAGAGTCAGGTCATCCAAGAAGAAGGTGGGAAATTGTGCCATCTGCGCTGGGGCAGGATTCCCTGGCAGCCTGCAGAGGAGCCCAGCCAGAACAGGTGGATATGACTGTGTATTTACATAGCCTTAAAGTTAAAAAAAAGAGAAAAGCTCCCCTCCATTAAAAATAAAGTATTACCAGTTTGGGGGCACTTTAGTGGTCTTGAAATGAGTTCATTAATGCTATTTTGTTATTGCTAATCCATCTAAAAAGACAAAGGAGAAGAAAAGGTATTTACTTTCAGAGGATGAAGGATACCTCACATGCAGAGGCATTTAAAGCATTTACATTTCTAACTGTGCCCTTGTCAGTGATAAATGGTTACCTTGTTACTCCCACAAATTTGATGGTGACACAGGATACAAACAAGTGCTCATATCAAAATTGAAAGGAGGGATTTGCAACAGACAAACATTGATATTCAGCCCTTTCTCTTTCCCTTGTGCAATGGAAGAGTCTAGAAAACCATTCACATCTGCACAAAGTATTTGTCTGCAAAGACAGCACTCAGCAGCAGAGCACCACATTTGCAAAACTTTCCTCCACTTGCCTGATTTGCTTCATTTTTATGGTCAAATGGTTCCCCCAAGAGTGACTTTTTATAAGCCCAGACTGAGCCAGTGTGTGGTCCGCGGTCAGAGCTGTGAGGTACCTGATCTACACACGAAAGCAACACCGATAGTTAACTGAGTTAGAAAGCTCACTGAGGCTTTTGAAAAGCATCCATGAAGACATTTCAATTTAATGTGATTTGCATGTTAATTCCATCAGCTCAGTGACAAAGCAAAGATAGTGTCATCTGGAGTATTCAGAGTATTGTGACAAATCTTTAGATATTTATACTGTTTTCTATTGTTTTGTCTCTAGAGTTTCTTCACTGGTGTCCCGTATTTTTGGTGAAAGATTATCTTAGGGAATGCAAAGTGAAATATTTAAAAGGTATAATAAATTTGCATTTATATCAGTAATTTGGAGGTGGGGGAGGAGGGTTACTAGTGATCACTGTTTGATTGAACCATGAAAATCATCACAGGTTCAAGGGCTGATATGTTACAAATGCACTCAGCCATCGCCTCAGTAGAATACAGCAATTGCTGTGCTTACAGCAAAAAGGGTTAGTGGCAGATTTTGTGCTGAAGGTGATGCAGTTGAGGAAGGAAAGCCTATGTCATGGTTTAATTCCTTTAAATTGGTTATCCCAATGATTCCTATCTAATTCAGCATACACATGCTTTTGATATTTATAATGCTTCTGCACAGAGTTTTACAGCACCTTTCATGTAGTCATGTGAAATGTACATTTCTGTATGGTCTGTGTGCATACTGTGCAAGCAGATGAAGACACATTAAGCAGGGTGTTCTGCCAGGGTTTGGCAGAAGGGTGATACGAATCACAAAAGGTAAACTTGTCACAGAAAACAAGCACAAAAATTCCTTTTACAAATATCAAACTGCGTGATTGAGAACACCAGCAATGAGCAAGGCTTTCCTGCTGTAGTTATGTTACTGTTTTTTCAGCACTACAAAGGAGATACTCTGTTTTTCATATTATCTTATGTGCAAATATACCCTAAACTTAGCACATACCCTATACGTGGACCATTAACAAGAAACTATGCATGAAATATTGCAGGCTTTATTGTAAGGTAGATACAAATGTGATAGAAAATGAAAAGGCCATGATGGAAGTTCCTTTAAAATTCTACCAAAAACTCGATTTTTTCATGTTAATATTCCCATTCTGTTGATCTTTATTATGCAAAAAAAAAAAGTCTTTTTCAGCAAATTGTTCTCTTTGTGAATTGTTATGAAATGTCACTTACCAAAACACATTTCAAACAAATAAATGACATCTAATTTCTTCCAGACTATATTGCCATCTGAAAGACACCAATATGTGTGAATGGGATTATAAATTGTCCACTGTTTTTCAGTTTCTCTCTCTTTGAGTCTGAGGATTCAGAAACAACATGTTCACCTCTGAAGAAAACAAAATACAAATAATGAACATATAAAAATCTCTTAGGCTAAGCTAAATTGAATAGTGCAAAGTTATAATTAGAGCTGTTTTTTCTTTCACAAACAAGGCATTTATTATTATTATTTGGTTTTAATCTACTTACACACAATTGCATAATATAATAATCATATCATTGCATAGATATTAAAAAACTGGTAAACAGCAATAACATAAATTGTCATTTAATCATTAAAAACACCAAGCAAAGCCAAAATCAGGGTTGCTAGCACTGCACTGCCTAGCTGCCCTCATGCTGTCCCTTTCAGACACTAACATGACATTGTACTATTTTTGCCTCAACTCAAAAGATGAAAGACTAACTGAAAACAGTGAGGCATAGCTAACAACTCCATAGTTTCTTTTTCCAGCCTACTGCTCTACTGATTTTTGGCAGTACTGAGTTTTTGTCCAACATTCTCTGGACATGTAGGAGTCAGAATTAAACACTATTTTTCAACAATGAATTTCAGAGAGCTTTTCAAAACAGAGTCAAAATAGCCTTTTTAATTCAAAAGGCATTTTCAACTTTTCAGAAATTTGGGCGATACAATCATAAATGGAGAGATTTCAGAAATCAAAAGATTGTAACATCAGTGTGTAATTAGAATGGAATAAATTTGATGGAAAAAGCTACTGGTGCAACTCTACTTTTACAAATTATAGTTCATATACCTAAGCTTAAGGATCAACACATATCTGTTTCTTTTTTTGTTGTTGATATCAAACAAAATCTGCGGTACTCTAAGATGTGGTTACATAGTCTTCTGTGAGTCCTAGAGAAGACAAAAGTCTGGGCTGTAAGAAGAGTAATTAAGCCTAACTGATCTGCACATAAGCTTAGTTTCAACACATGCAAAATATTTATTGAAGCTTTGGCATATGAAGCTAATAGCCTAATTTGTCATATCTACCATAAATTATGAAATATAAAATGCACTAGGGGAAAATATTCAGCTTGATTTTATTACCTTCACCGTTTCAGTTGAAATGCCTACATATATCAGGCTATCTAGCTCTCAGTCGTTTGCTAGACAATTTTATTTGCCATTATTTGCTCAAAGAAAACCTACATGAAAGCTCAATAAAAACTACACAAAATACATAGAGCTCTGCATAAGTTTGGCATTGCCCATCACCAAAGAACAAGCAATTGCTGTCAGCAAGGCTGCTCATGTACAGGCTTCAGAAAAGCCACACTGACAGCTTCCACTGGCTACCACTGTTTGCTTACTGCAGCAGTCCCTTCAGCTTCGGGAGAGTAATCAGAGGAGCAGGAGGCCACCTCTGTCTTCTCCCACTGCACGGAAAGGCAGGAGGCGATAAGAAGCTGTGTAGCTGACCCACTAAAGCAGATCTGCTCAGAGTACAGAAATACAGGAAGAGCGCTGCATGTAAAAGCTTTTAGATATTCTGCCTGTGGAGAAACAGGTGACTTCTGCTGCCACAGCCGCAAACACCTCCAAAGCACTCAACCTAAACTTTACCTGCACAGCTGCACGCTTTTGCCAAGGCAGAAATGGAATGGGGTGGTAAATGCACAAGCAGCTGCTAATGAGTGTTGTCTTCATTAAAGACCAAGGGGAGTTGTCTATTTGCCATTTTAAACACAAAAATAGAAACAAAGCAAGTTTCTTGTAGATCTATATAAATGTTTTATTTACTGGCACCAAAGCAGTGAAAGTCTGATGTCACATGCAACAACTTACCTTTGGCATTCAAAAGGACATATGGCCTGATGGGGCTATAAAGCATAAAAACTTCTAATGTATGTAGAGTGGGTATTCACAATGTATTATAGTTCAGTGTCATACAAAAACATTCACGGTACATCACAAGATCGTCTTAGAAACTTATGAGGGTTGGGCTTAAAGACTACTGCCATTCTTTGTAATAATACAAATGTAATGTTTAACCAGTACAATGAAATTAAGTTAATACAAAGGGACATATAAACCATGTGAAGCTCCTTATTTATACTTTCAGATATCACTGTGTTTCAGACAGATTTTGGATGTTGTTTTTTAGTCAAAATCCAGGAGAGCTACAACAACAAGGTGTGTTGCATGAAAAGACAAATTGCTAATACGTTCTTCCTAGAAAATTATCTTTTTCTTTAGGGCACAGATGACAAGAAATCAAAATTAAAAGGTTGACATTTTCTTTACATATAGCTAAAGAAACCCCCTGTGGCTGTTATAAGTCTACAAGTTGTTTTTTATTTTCAGATAGTATTCTTCTGGAGTTATTAAAAACATGAAACTGCATTTTAAAATTCATTACGATTTTCTTAGACCATTATAAAGTAGGTAATTTAAATATATTTTATTCACCTACAATTACTCTGAAAGTAAGATTTGTTTCTGCCTTTCTTCTTTTCCCTTCCCTGGTGTTTCTGCAAGGAGAATGGATTCCTTCTGTTTGGCCACAGGAATGATGCAAAAGAAATAAACAAGGCTTATAAATATGCTCATAAGATATAAATTAGAATCCTCTTCAATCTCTTGTAGTATTTTCCTTTAGCCAGAGACTCATACTATGGTTTGTGGCTCTTTAACTGAATTAAGGAATCATTAGGCCTTATCAACAAAGTGAGTGTTGCAGACAGGCACTGGTATTTGGATCTAAGTTAATCTCCTCTATAAACTGAGGACAAATTGTATAGTTACTTTGAAAGGAAGAAAAAGAGGCTTAGGACTCTAGATTATCTGTTCTGCTAAGAACAAACAGCTCCCATGTGAAGAGGATTTGGCGAGATAAGTGCTGCAGAAGCACTGACTCAGAGCAGTCCAAGCTGCAGCTGACTCCACAACCCACCGACAGAGAAATTCACAAGCTCTTTCTTTCATTAATACTCTCTCTTCATTATTCTTTCAGCAACAAGAATAACCACTGCCAACCAAAGGCTGCAGTCAATGCTGGAGGCCAAGAGGCACCACTGCCTATTTACAATATTGCCAATAGTCTTCCTTCCAAATGTGGAGGCATCCCTACATTAAAAAAAACCCAAAAAAACCCAAAAAAAACCACCACCAACAAAAACAACAACAACAACAAAAACCAACAAGTGAAGTCCCCCTAGTTCTTTTGAAAAGTTGTCTTGTTTTTCTCCAGAAAGTTGACATATCACAACAGCACAGTAAGTATGAACAACACAGCCCTACTGACTTGAATCTGCAGGTAGCCTGGAGCAGTGGAGCAGGATGTCTAAGCCTGTGGAGTAATTACCCAGCTCTCATGAATCTGATTATCACCCTTCCCAAGGACTTGTAAGAGTTCACCATTTTTACTGCAGGACTATTACCCTACTGCAATAATCCAAATAGCATTTTGTTTTCCTTCCCCTCCCCTCCCCCTGCCTGGCAGAATCTGCTCTTGCTCTTTTTCATAAAAAGGAAAACCATGTTCCCCACACTCCTCTTTGCAGATCACCTTTATGGGGTAAAGACAACAGATTGTTGAAGTTTTCAACAAACACCTGCCCCATCACAGTGTAGCTAGGAAGCTGGAGATGGCTGATTAAAAAGCTATATCCAAAGACATATCATAGCAGAATCCTCCCCTCTATTGAAGGAAAACAAAACAAAACAAAATAAAAATAAACCAGGAAAATTCAAGAACATTTTGAAACAGGAGAAGTATCTGGAGTGTCTTGGAGCAGGTATTAGGCATAAGAATAAATAACACAGGATAATGAAGAACAGAGTATCTTGGAAAACGCATTTCAAAGTACACCACCTCATAATCCTGCTATGTACTACTGAGTAGCTGGTGAGTTTTAACATCAACAGTCTCCTAATAGAAATGATGCAAATTAGAAAAACTTTAATAATTACAATAGGATAGAAATGGCAGAAGATTCAGGTAACACATCCATCCCTCAGTCTCATTAAAAAGCTCTCTCTGCAACACTTTGGTCTTCACTTACAAGCTGTTTGAGACAACAAGACAATGAAGAAAGAAACAGCCAGAGACGGGGCTGGCTTAGAAATCCTAATGTGAGAGAATATTAATGGCTTGGGAAGAAATTCCCTAAATTTAGGAAAATCCCTAAATTACCTGCCTTTTTCTCTTTAGTAGCAGTTCTGTAACATAAAGAGTAAAACAGTAAAAAAAAGATGAAACCAGGTACATAGCTCTCTGATTATATCTGATAATTTCACTTACAAAGAAAGGAAATACTATTCCCCCACCAGCTCCTTTGGTTTTGGGGGGTTCTGGGGGGTTTTTTGGTCAAACTATGAAAGAATAAAACTGTTTTCAAATGCTAGCACCAATGGTCATTTTAAGAAAAAATATAGTATAGTATAGTATAAGTCACAGGAATTAAATTTTAAAACCAAAGGCAATATGCTCCTCCTTTGAAAGTACAGTTATTTTAACTGTGGTCAAAAGCACATGTAGGGTATCTCTAACAACTGAAGTTAGGATTTTTCTTAAGAAAAAAATGTGCAAAACACCCGAACAGTTGCACATATTTAAAATGTGTCAGCAAAGAAAGTTCTAAACAAACTCATACACAATATTCTGATCAAACAGGAGCAGGCAACTGAACAGTTCATCATCTGGACACCAGACGTATCTTTTTTCTGCTTTCCTTGGAGAAAGTAACTATGTGCTTTTTCTCGACAACTATATACTCACAATATTTTTCTTGATAAAGTGTGAGACTTCCATACTTTTATTTGTATACTTCCATTAGAAAATACTTCTAAAAGCCTGAAACACTTGCTTAGTACTAGTTTCTTATCTAATTCACTCAGACTACCCATGAATTTTGTGAAAGAACATGTAGTTAATAAACCACAAATTTAAAGAGAAAGTTTTAAGTAACCCCTATGATTTACCTAATACTCTGGACCTAATTCACAGAAAGCACCTTCAGTAAGATTTTTACTTACATAAGCAGCATTTCTCAGAGGTAAGCTTTCTGCTCCATGAGCTGTCAGTCTGAATCAAGTTAGATATATTGTGGTGACTATGAAACACAAGTTTGGGCTTTAGAGAAAGAAGATAGGTCCAAAATAAAATAAAGTTACTGCTGTTATGCCAGCTGAGGTGTATTCCACAGGGGAACTGCACAATGTAAGGGCAGGAAAAAAACATTTTTCATTTTATGGACCTTTTTCTCCTTTTATGACTTAGTTTTAGCAGACAGAAGCAACTCTTTGCAGCCAGCTTGTATTACCTCAGAATCTACCACACGTCTGTAACAAAATATCAACCACAGAGATTTTGTCTTAGAGCTGTCTCATTGTCCAGCTCATGCCTACTTCATTCTTCTTTGGTTGGGTGGGTGGGAGCTTTTTTGAAGTTGTATAAAAACATTGTTTTAAATAAGGATTTCAATAATAAAAAAACAATCTAAATGTTCACCTCAGGGATGATATACCAGTATGCTAAGGCACTGAAAATTACTCCTCCCCCAAAAGGATTTGCTAAGTATGGAAACAGATTCTTCCTATGACAACTCCTACTTGAATTCCAGACCCTAAAGACTTCCTAAAGAAAACATAAACAGCCTTTCCCTCCTCCACTAAGCAGACCACCCTTTCATAGAAGACAATCAGGTTGGTCAAGCAGGACCTGCCTTTCATAAATCCATTCTGGCTGGGCCTGATCCCCCAGTTCTCCTGTATGTGCCACATGATGGGACCCAGGATGATCTGCTCCATGACTTTTACTGGCACTGAGGTCAGGCTGACAGGCCTGTATCTCCCTTTATCTTGTTTTCAACCCTTCTTATGTATTTGCTGTCTTCCAGTCAAATGGCACCTCCCCAGTTAGCCAGGACTGCTGGTCAGTGATGGGAAGTGGCTCAGCGAGCATATCCGCCAGCTCCCTCAGTATCCTTGGGTGGATCCCATCCTGCCCCATAGACCTGTGAATGTCCAAGTGCTGTAGCAGGCAGAGAGTCATTTCCTCCTGGATTGTGAAGGCCTCATTCTGCACCCTGTTCCCGTCTTCCACCTTAAGGGGCTTGATACCCCCAGCACAACTGGTCTTTCTATTAAAGACTGAGGCAAAGATGGCATTAAGCACCTCAGCTTTTGTCACTATGTTTCCTGAAGATTCTCCTTACCCCTAATTTTTCTGCCAATGTATTTACAGGAACATTTTATTTTTTGGTCAGAGGACAGCCTGCTCCGGTGCCTTTACAATTTCCCTTGTGAAGTATGTCCAGCCTTCATGGATTCCTTTACTCTGCCTCCCAAGAGACTCTCTCAACCAGTCTCCCAAAGAGGCCAAAGTGTGTCCCCTAGAAGTTCAAGTTCTGCTGAGCCCACTCTTTACTTCTCCAGTAATTAAATCTATCATTTTGTGATCACTGTGCCCAAGACTGCCTCCAACCATCACATCGCCAGCCAGTCCTCTGTTCACAGACCACGGATGCAGCAGGGTGTCCTCCCTAGTTGTCTCTCTCATCAATGGTGTCAGGAAGTTATCTCTCATGTGCTCCAGGAATGCCCTAGACTG
>VYZT01066427.1:0-14350 GCA_013400735.1 Pomatostomus ruficeps | reverse complement strand
TAAAAAAAAAAAAAAATGACTCCCTGTTGTGCTTTGGCACTTTGCCTGTCTTAGCTTTGATGGAGCGGCAAGCACCCTGCAGTCTTCCTGGAGCGGCAGCAGGGTTCCAAAGTCGGGGGTACAGTCCTACATGGAAAAAAGCTGCTGGAATTCTGCTGGGGCTTGTTTTAGTCTTGCTCTCTTGCCTCTCTGTTCTGCCCACAATGGGAGTTTTGTGTCAGAGAAGCAAAAAAATCTGTTTTGGGATGTGCTGTTTGGCCACCCCACATGGCTGGCTGTGAGTACCCTTTGGGACATCTCTCTATCCCAGCTTTCTTCCAGCTTGGGTTATGTCACCTTTATTGAACTGTCAGCTCAGTGGTGCAGGTCTGTCCACCTCAGCTCTTGAGGTGCACCACTTAGTGTTGTCAGAGGGCAAACCCAATAGATTGTATTGTAACACAATATGCCGTATTACAGCATCTTATCTTGGTAATCACTCTGTTACTGCCGTGAAAGAACAGGGTTAAGTGTGCACGTCATTACCCCTGCTGCTTCTTAATTGACTGAAAGAATCAATTTCCATTTTTCACACGCATTTATTTTTTACAACTCATTGATTACATCACGCTCAGCATTTTGATCTGCTTCCGTTTTAAAACCACGTCTTTTACTTGGTGTTTTGTAGCTTCAGCGATATGGTTATTTACAAGGAACGTAACTGAAACTGTGACCTAACCCCAGGTCTCAGAATAGAATGTACAAATTTCCAAAACATTGGGCTTTGTTAACTTAGTGCTCTGTGCTGCATTCAGGTAGGGTGTGTTCATCTTCAGTAGAGCGGAGTTCTGTCCCTCTCTGATAAGGTGTGCTAAAAAACAGCAATCATGCTGAAGCAATCTGTGTGAATGAGAACCAACAGAACCTACTAGATACATGTGCAAAATTTGGAATCCACATTTAAAATTAGGTGATTAGCTAGTTTGTTTTGGTTATGGAATACCCAGTTTAGCTTGAATTTCATGCTTACATAAATATCAGTTTCATGATGGCAGTCTTCTGTACGAGCTAATTGCAAGGTTTTCAGAGTTTCTTGGTAATGTCCAAGTGATTTAAAAGTAGCAAAAGAGGAGAAACTAAGCAGGAATAATATTGCTAGACTCGACTGGCAGCTGTTATTATTAAAGAACAAGTGGGGAGAAGTAATTATTTAGAAATACTTGTCTACTGGTATGGCCCATGCAACAGGATTAAACCATACTCCTGTATAAAAGTTATCACTTGATCAACTTTATCCATCCAAATTGTCAATATTAATATGCTGTGAATGTTACATGTCTTTGAGAATGACCAAATACAGACAAGGAAAAGAAAATATCAGTATATTTGCATTAAAAGCAAAATCAACACTTTCTCTTTGTGGATTTAGGAAAAATATTCGCTATTGAACTCTAGGTGAGTAACTAGATTTTTTTTATTTACAAAAGTGACTACAAATCAACGTTATCTTTGAATGCCTAGGAAAATGCCCCGGTTTTTAAATGTGTTATAAGGATTCAGATTTCTCCCTGGTATTATAATATAAAGTTCTCTATCTGGGTTTGGGCTGGTACAAAACATTTTGATCCTGGTTTTCCTACTTATGCAGATGAAAATAGACCAGTAATTACACCAAGTGAAAATATCTGAGATAGAGAGGGTTTAAAACAATTATGATCAGATCTGGAGAAGCCTACTCTTGCTAGCTAAATTAAAAGGCATCACAAGCAGGATGATCAAGTTTTATTAAAAATAACCCAGCAACATTGGGTTGATGACTACATCAACTTCTTCTTAGACAAAAGCAAATTACTTTCTATGGTTCATTGAATTTTCACTCTTTTAATTTGCCTTTGCAGTCTAAATAATCTAGAGGAACCTTGGGTTTTTTGCTTTTTATTTCTAGTATTAAAAGATAGGGTCGCTTTCTTAGGAAGTTTGTAGACAGATTTCCTGGCATCAGTAGGAAGAAAGTGGAAAAAAGTGGTCAAGAAAGTGGACATTTAATAGCTATTATTATTAACAATAGTTCCAGCTACATCTTTTTTTTAATATTTTGAAATATTTATAGACTTTTTTTCATGGAATGATATACGGTATTGAGGACTTTGAGCCCAGGTCAATTTTTTAATGTGGTAAGCTAAAAGAGGCAAAAAATTCAAGATTTCAATTCTAAGTAGTAGCAGACATTTAGCTATTATTGTCCAGTATTAAAGTACTTTTTCTAAAATACTCAGCCCTTTCTTTTTTAACTGTGAAATCTCAAAAAGTTTTATGAGTGTTTTTATTTTCACTTTCATATAACATCTTTGTGGATTCGCACTGTTGTTTCTCCAGTACCTCTACAATGGTCATTTGATCGTGGACCTTGGAGACACATAGAAAAGCATAGATGGAGGAAACCTTTTCTGTGCAAGTGGTCTTTGAAGATAGAGAATATATGTGATCTGGAAAGGGAATTAATATTTATGAGAAGGAGATTTTGTTTTAAATCTTCTAAATGGGAAATTCAAAGAACGCAAAAAAAAAAAAAATTACTAAAATTAACTACACCTTAGTGTGTAGATAAGCGAAACGCCTTCCAAACGTCTGAATCAGAAAGTTGCATGTCTTGTCTTCTCTATAGCACAAGAGGGCAATGCTGGCCTTAGAAAGAGAGGTTTTCTCTTGCTGTCGGTCTAAATGCCGTACGTAACTTAGAAATAACAACGATTTCATATAGAGCAAAGAACTGCTTTTTCATACAGCTGCCTTACAGGACAGACGACTTTTCATCAGTTTACTTAACTAAAGTTGTGAGAATATCAGGCGATATATAATGAATTTTTGATCCTGATTCCAGCCCAAGGAATGCCGTAGCTTTTATGTCATATACAAAGGCCATAGCTTTTATAAAATTCACAATTAGAAGTATGAAGTCATCTAGGAAGAGATTTTTGAGATTTATAGCAGCCGTTAGGTCACACTTTCTATGCATTATAATTATAGTTTCCAATTCAATCCAGGATTCAATGAGATATAAAACTTTTCTGCATGAAATGCTAGCATTCCTTCTAAGAAACAAACAAACAAACATCTTTATTTTTTCCTTTCCTTCCACATGGTAATGCAAGTGTAGCAGACATTTAGGCCAAGTCACTACAGCTATTTAACAGAACCCCCCATGTTTGACTAAAAAACTGCCATGTCAGTTCTCAAGAAATATCTTGTTTCATCAAACTAAAATAATGCTACCAAGGTGACAGAGAATAGCTGAGAAAATAAAATCTAAATATAGATCCTATGAAAATAATAATAATAATAAAGGAATAACAATGAGAAAAATAGTGTTTGTTATACTTGTTTCGTACTACAGAAATTACAAAATTAGGCAGGGCTAGCCAAACTTATTGTGATTACTAGACAAAAATATTTTTCCTTTTTCTTATTGCTTAACGTGTGTTAAATTAAGGATGCCATGCTGAAGAGGTGTACATCATTAAAACAAAGATTTATTGGTGAGAAATAAATTTTATGACTTAATTGTAATTTTTAAAATGAAAGTATGCCCTTGTACTATCAGAATTTAAAGTCTGACAATATTCTGAATAATGTACAAAAAATTCACTACTTTGAAAACAATGAGTACTGTAGGTAAGTTGGAATTATTTTCTCTATTAAAAGTACAATATCCTCCATATGTAATGAAAAACATTTCTTCAATTATCTAATTTGTGGATTAATTGGACATATCTATACCCACTTTCAGAAAACAGAGAGAGATGGACTGTTATTGTTCTATTATTGGGAATATTAAATACTGTTTCCTAATAAAATTATTTGTTTTTCTTAAAGCTGCACTGATTGAATAAGTATAATTTATTAAAATGTTTTGATTTCAAACCCTCAGTAGTTCCTCAGTCAGTTTTACAGCTGCCTGCTCCGTGTCTCTGACTCACCCAGAGCAAAGAAAAGGAAGGGGAAGGAGAAGTAGTTGAGTCTTCCTCTAGCTATTGGCCCTAGCTGAAGATAAAAGCTGCTAGAATTTTGTTCTCTAAAAAGAGGAGGTGATAGAAAAATTCAGGAAGACAGTGCATGAGTATGAGGAAAGCAAACAAAACTAGTTCCAAGACAAACCCCCAGTGGTGTGTAGAGAGGGTGAAGGAGGTTGCCACTTCATCTGCAGAAGAAAGGAAGCTTGGGGAGGAGGGGGCACAGAGGGGTCAGCATTAGGAAGGGCTGGTAGGGAAGCAAGAAAAAAGAGAGAAAGAAGCAGAATCATGGGAAGTGAAAAACTGAACTTATTTGATTGAATTTTTTATTGTTAAGCTGCAATGTCACCAGTGGGATCTGGATATTCTTTCAGTGGGGTATCCTGTTGAGATCCTCATGTGGTATAATATTATGAGGACAGGGAATGAACCATTCATGATTTTTGTCATTTACTGTGAGCAGAAAACATAAACATTAGCCTGATAGACTTTGAAGCTTCTGTTTTATGATATTGCTGTAGAAAAAACTCTGAATATACCAAGATGAAGACAAATCACCATGAGGCATGGTGCTGGGAGGGTGATTCATGTGGGTTTGGGGGGTGGATTTCTTCCCTTTGAGCCGACACAGCCCTGCACTGAGCAGCATGCTGCAGTGGGAGGTGCTGTGTGTGTCAGAAGATGTGTTAAAACCAAGGTCTCACAGCTTCATCAGAATTCCATGGCTCTTTTCATGGCACTGGGTGTTAACTCTGTAAACTGGCCAAATGTGTATTTGAATAATTATACTCTGCCTTCTGTAGAACACGTTCCAGGCAGTTTGAACTGGAAAATATTTTTCTGTTTTGTTTTATTAAATGGGGGTTGCTAAAAGAGCCTTGTAAAAATTGGTTATAAAAAAATATGTTCTAACTCAGTTCCACTCACATTTCACTGATAGGTAAATGACCAGTCTCAACTTTTGATGAAACTGTATTTAATTCTAGTTTTCCTAGTTCTCCTCAAATGTGTAATACTGAAAATCCCTAAACTATAGTTTAGGGGTTGTATAGAGTTGTTCAAAGTCAAAATTAGAAAATGCAGTTAAGATTAAAAATGCATTCAAATATGCAATATTCAAGGAAACTGGGAATAAGGCAATATATGTTATAGAACTGCTGTATCACAACACATAATGGAATCCAGGAGCACTTTGTTTGAGCAGAGACTTCAGGACTTGAGCTCTTTTAGTTACTTTCAACAGCGTTGTCAAGGTATCTTGCACTTTTCATACAAAAATGACACCTTTGTCCTTTGGAGCTAAGACAATTTCATTTTAACATGACCTGTACTAAGTCACAGGATATGCCTGAAATAAGTTACAGTAATTTCTGGAAACAAAATGCCTCCTACACCATGAGCCTCTCAGGGTTTTCTAGATTTAGAACAATTTCCAAATTGTGTCCACATGTTCTTTGAATGGAGATAACATATAAAAAAGATGTGTGTAATAGAGTATGGTTAAGTCTGCAGTGTCTTTTAGTAGTGTTTTTGAGACTGAGGACAAGGCTCGTAACTAACTAATCTGCAGACTATCTGCACTGCTTATCTATTGGTGTGTCTCAGCACGCTGGTTCACTTAGGGGTAAAGCCTCCAGCACGCCTGCACTTTGCTCAAGCCTGATTATTTCCAGTCAGGTTGGGCTGTGGCTTTCCGTGCCTGGTAAGCTGTTTTGCTGTGTGCCTTTGTGCTGGTGTCTGACAGCACCAGAAAACGGATGCCAGGCAGACAAACAATCCAGCACCACTTCTTGAAAGGCTATGGTGTTTTCTTCAGGAAAGGAAAATAAACACCCTGCGAGCACATTGATCCAGGCTGGCTGCAGGGCAAATAAGAACTTGGAAGCAGGGTTTTGGGAAAGCTCTTTTTTAGGTCCCTCCTGGCAGCCAGCAGATCAAGTACAGCATAGATGTAGACTGGGAAGTTATAATGCAGCTTTCACAAGAAATAGGATTTTTGCCCACTCTTTGAAGTTTTTTCTCCCTGTACCATAGAAGCCTCTTGAGAAGTAATGCAATGAATCCCGTTTTCTATTTCCCCTTGTCATCTTCTGAAATGTTGAAAAACATGCAGCACTTTCTTGTTGATGCAGTGGTGGTTTGACTTTCAGATGAATACACAGTTACAGTGAATTCAGAACGTATTGTCAAGTCTAGCTTTTCACATGAAACAGCTTCTGGGAATTTAGTCATAGTTGTTTTTGCAATCTTCTCAAAAAACAACTAGACCACTTCTTCGGTTCCTTAAATTTGAACTTTTAAGAGATGAGGGAGCCTCAGAAAATCTAAAAAAAATCACTCTATGTTGCCCTTTAAAAATGTCATTTTAGCCATTGTATGGTCTACACCTGCGTCTATCTGCTAGTGAACTCCTGAACTAACTTTTGGCAATATGTACAGGTTCTCTATTAAAAGGCTTGGCTTCCTCAACTGAAAGTAATTAGTAAAACAGTAAACCTGAAATTTTACTTTAAAAAAATATTATTTTTGCATGGGACAAAATTACATAGTGACCTTAATGCTTAACAAAGAACAAAAGACATTCAATTAAAAAGAATTTTATGAAAATAGTTGAAGTCTAAGTAATTGTCATAATTTTACAGAAACATGTGACTAATAGAAATATTTTCTAAGTTTAGGCCATTCATTTGCATATTTTAATACAGAAATTCTCCTTAGCAGGAATATTTCAAGCTGATAGTCAGGTCTACTATGTTTAACTGTTAGGGACTGTTCTTTCCTTATGTGCCACTGTACAAATGTCAACTGATTTGAGGCTTCAGCTGATGCTTAGTACAGACTCCCTTGTCATAGGGTGTGCATGAAACTTATCATATAACTTCTGAAAGCTGTTGTGCTGTAACAAAAAGAAGTAGAGTTGATAGGAGCTATAATAGAGAGAAAAGTATGCTGCCAGATATGGAAGATGACATATTTAAGGAGGCATGTGTGTATTTGGTTTAGCCAAGGAATGTTTTGGACCTCAGCAGCCCCTATTTTGGAGGCAGCAGTCTGTTGCTGTGTGCTATGGCCAGGTTTCTGTTTCTACCATGGCCAGGCACTGCCATCTCCCCCCTTCCTCCCCTGGTGTTTGATTGCTCCCCCGGGAAGGCTCTGTATTACCCAATCCGCTGCAAACCCGCCAAATTCAAACCCTGCGTTCCTACATCATAGGATGTTTTGTATCCTCCCCTGCCCACTTGCGATGGTATATATGTAACTGTAAAATGCCATGCTGGTGCTTCCCGGCATGAACCCAGTGCCCAAATAAACCACCTCAGGAAGCCCCTCCACCTCGTCTCTCCTTCCTCAGCGTGCCTGGACCACCGGTGGTTAGGCGAACCCCTACAGAACCTTCGCCAGCCCTCCCATGCCCTGAAGCAGCCCAGCCAGCCCCTGAAACCACAGGCGGGTGCCTGGTACCTTTGCTGGCAGTACTGCGGCAGCAGTCCTCCCTGAGGAATGGAGAAAGGTGGGCTGGTCTCCCCACCATCATCTCTGGGCAGCAGCCCGAGGCACTGTTCTTTAGCAGCCACACAGGGCAGGACAGGTAGCACTGACGCCTCTGCTCTCATTCCAAACTGCCGAGGTGCAGCGGTGTAACTGCTGTTTGCAACTACATCCCTAAGCATAGATAAACCTGTGCTTATGAACTTGTCTTCAAAATCTTGCAAGCCTTGTATTTTTCCCATGCTGTAACTTCATCTGTGTGATGCACCTTGAGATGGTGAGTTTTTATGAAAAACAAAGGCGCTTCATTTGAGAAGCATTAATGAGGCCTTAACTCTTTTTTTGCCCTCTGTCAATACATTATACTATCCTCAGAAGAAGGTGTGTTATCACCTAAAGCTTTCTTCCCTCTCCCAGCACATTGAAAACATTTGCCAAGCACAATTTTGTGGACATCAGTATCACAGACATGGGTTAAATGGCTAAGAAATAAGCTTTCTATTATTTCTTTTTAGCTCATTGTGTTTGCACAGCACAGGTGGCCTGCAGATGTGGTAAATCCAATCCTCCAGTGACACACAGTTCATGCTCAGGCAGCGGGAGTACAGTAAGTCCAGTGCTTCCAAGAGAGTGCGTGGTGTGCAGTTATGTTGGGACTTGGGTTTTTCTGAACAAATTGCATTTATGAGGCCTGTGCACTATAACCCTAGGCATGCCAGAATTGTGGTAACAAGTAGGAGTTACTGGGCTTGCCTACTGATCCAATTAGGCTGTGACATGTAAGGAAACCCAAAGAACCCCCTGGACAGAATTTACAAGGTTCCATCCAGGAAAATAATCCAAGAATATCCCCTGGAGGTTACAGTGAGAATCATGATGGATCTTGTAGTACTTTCTGTTTCGTGCTATTCTGCAGTTAGCAGCACCTAAGGTTTGATATACTGATTAAAAGAAATGCATCCTAATTACCTGTTCAGAAATCAGAAAACAAAAAGAATGTCAACTCCCTTATTATGTCTTGTGCTTTAGGAAGGAGCTTTGTTCTAACTGTCAAAGGCATAGGATATGAGATGAAATAGGATCCAAGCTTACTTAGCAAATGGCTGAAATATTACAGTTATGCATATATATGTGTTAATGAGGAGGTAGCGTAACCTCGAAAATGGCAATAGAAAACATGGGCAGAGGATATGCAGAAAATCTTTTGTTTCTATAGATTCTTGACTTTTTGGCAGTCCTAAATCTCTGCAAAGCTCATTAGGTTTGCATATACTTAGTTCTAAATTTCTTCCCAGCAGATGAGTGAAGAAAAAGGCTCTTTGCTTCTAATTCCATCTTAGGACGTATTTTTTTCCACCAGCACTGCTTATCAGTGTCAGTACTTCCTTCCTCAGCTGCAGCTGCCTTGAAATAAGCTTTGGATTAAGTCAGAATTTGAAAAGTGCCAAAGGAAGCCCTTTGTTTACTACCAAGGATTGTGTGAATCAGTATGCTGATGGTCTTTTACACAGAGACTCAAAAAGGTGCCATCCCACAGGCAGATTTTGAGCTTGACTCCCTCTTTCTTTGCCACTAACTGATAAGTCACATGTAAAATGTACAGACTGTGATGATTTATGTGGCATTTATATTGCAGTTGTACCAGGGGCCACTGACCAGATCAAGGCTCTCTAGGTTAGTACACAGACAAAAAATAGTTCCATCCTCAAGCATTTATGTGCATTAAAATAACCTCAGTGTGTTACTGAGGAACCATGCTAACTCTTTATGCCAGCAAATTGACTTGGAGTCTTGGAGCACACAATTAACTTAATGTAGCTGTGTTGTGTGAGCATTTCTTCTCTCCCTGTACCCTGTGGGACAGTGTTTTGTAGCACTGTGTCGAAATAGCTTCAAACACGTCAGGGTCATTAGTTTATTTCCAGCCTTTTGAGCTTATTGTCCTTAAATCCCTTGCTGCCACCAGAGCAGTGGGACCTGGCAGTGCTGGAGCATGGCAGTACCAGTTGAAATCTGCCAGTGCAATAGAGGATGATAAACCAGCTCGGCAAATGCTCGCATGTCAAAAGCCAATATCCCCTCTACACAAACCCATCAAGCTGGTTAGGAAATACTGTCAAACCAAATAGTTTCTGGGTTTGTTTTAACCCTGATTGCTTTAACACTGCCCGTGGAATCTTTTGCAGTCTACTGAGGTTGTCTCAGACTAGTTGAAGAGGAAGTTTTAACCACATTGCTTTAATTTCTTTTACTTTGACTTTTTAGGCTAACATTTGCAAATGTGCTTTTGGAATTTTCACACATACACTTGGGAGATCATTTTTCTTAGGAAAATCTTTAGGGTCAAATGAATTTTCCATATGGGGATTCTAGTCGCTAGATCCATCCCAAGAAATAGGAACTATCAAACTAAAGAGAGTGTGTACATTTAAAATAATATTTTTCTCACTTAAGTGGTGAACAAGTGCTACTTCCTGACAGCACCTTGCATGTTGAAAATATTGTGCTGTGTTTGTTCTGAATTCTTTGAAATTAAATCAGTTGAGCAATTTCTGGTATGGAAAGATTTGTTTCAATCTGCCTTAAAGTTAGTGATAAAAATTTGCTATAAAAGCCATGGGGAAGTCTTTGCTCTAGTGACAAAGAGACTAGGTCTAGAAATGTAGCAAGAAAAACAAATTTGTGAGATTTGTGAAAACCAGCCTTTAGTCACTTATTCACATCTTTCTCTTGTACCCTGTTATAGAGGTGGCACAATGTACTTCCAAGTTCAATATTATCTCAGTGGGTAAAATGACAACATGTCCTTTTCCAGTTGTAAAAGCAGATGCATTGACAAAGAGGGGAACAGATTCTATACAAGGAATTACTTTTTTCTCTGTTTATCTTTCCTGGATTTTGTTGTGGTGGCTAGAATGTTCTTCTATTTTAGTCCTTAGATCCTTACGGTTCCTGCTATGTATCAAACATACATTTCTATACTCTAGGCAATATCTTATCAAGTTACCCAAACTCTTCTCAGAGAAGAGAAAGGAATAATAATTTTGAGGGGAAAAATTGTCTCACACAAACAGTCAAACTGACCAGATAAATCTTGTTACAGGATTTTGCATTTCTCTTCATTGATGATGAAATTAGACAACTAACCAATAAGGAAACTCCTGCTACAGAGGTTTAAAATTAGGTGCAATAAAGTCTTATTCTACGAATTTCAATAGGATTATAGGAATTAATATGCTAACACTGACCTTTCCTGGTAAACATCTAAACATCAAGGTAGGGACAAACGAACCATAATTTAGATGTAAGTTTTGGTGGTGACTGTAACAGAATTTAGGTTTTGCTTTTCCTCATTTCTCTGACCAGAAGATTTCATTTTGAAGAAAAGAACCTACTAGTCTTTATTTTAACTATTTTCATGGATTGTTTATTATCCACTTTCTCTTAGACAAAATTATTCTTTACATGATATCTTCTCTCTTTAACATCTGTGTTCTCTATTTAACATCCTTCAAACCAACTTTGTCTTTTTGTGGTTGCTGCCAGCCTCCATTTTTCGGGACTAAACAAACTAGGCTCTTTTTGTAGTTGTTCTTCTGGTACACCACAATCCCTAATTTCCCTAATGTGCCTTTCAGTATTCCCACACCTATCCTGAGGCTGGATACTGAGTGGATCCCGTGGATCTTCCTTTACTGCATTTTTCCCAAGTGATGAGATCTTATGTAGTAACACAAATGCTTGCTATTGTTTACTAAATTTTATTGGATTTCTCTAACTTGATTTCTCAAATCCGTACTTTCATGTAATTTTGCAGTCCTGCCCTATGTTTGCACTAAAAGTTACCTTTTAATGAGTGCCTTTAACTAGCTTTTTTTTTGGCCAGAGTGATTACTGCAAATATGAAATAGCCGGCTCCAGAAGGCCATTTGTAATGTCCTCACATTTTAATAGTATTTGCTTTCAGCACAGTTCATTACTCTTTTCCCTTTAATTAATTTCAAATGCATTCCAAGTGTTATTAACTCTTCCATTTTCTATTGTTTTTCACCTTTCCATGCAGAATGAATTTTGTCTGCTTTATCAAGTGCAGTTATCTCACTAGTTTTAGTTGCAGTTCACTCTATTTTTCCTTTCTTCCATATTTTTATTGCATTTCTTTTCTGCCTACATATTATGTCCCATTAGAAGGCCTGCTGTTGAAATTATACTATCTTTCCTTTCTTTCTCAGTAAATTTACTTGAATATATTAATTTTTTCTAGAGACCTTCATGGTTCTTAAGAGTATGATAGCTTGCAACATTATTATAAGATAACTAAACCTCAAAAATGGAAAATAAAGAGAGAGAAGCAAAAGATTACTTGTGAGGCTGCCTGTTGTACAGGGTCAATGAAAGAGCCACTTATAAAACCACATTTGTATGAAATGAAACTCTTTTTTTAGTGTGTTTGTATTTCACTTTCTTTCAATTATTTGTCAGAAAGCTCTCTGAGACAGGTTCATATAATGAATATATGAACAGATTTTTTTTAAATGGTCTGGGATTTTTTTATTTACTGTTTAGTTAAAGCTGTTCTTCATTCCTCTTGGAGACTCTGCCATTATCTAATATGTAAAAATGTCTTTTTTACTATGGATGAAAGCACCTGCTGTGCTTTTAAAGTGGCATGAGGCTTATGAATGCAGCTTTCCAACATGGTGTTGTATTTATGTACAAACCAAGTTATTATCCACAAAATTTTACTGCAGTACAATTATATTTATATGGTATAAAAATATGTATCATTGCAGCCTGGCTTTTGCTTCCAATTCTCAAAAATGAAACTACATCAAATGTCCGAAAGAGCTAGACATTTTCTTTCTGCATTCAGTCACTTTCTCCAATGAGTTGGATAAGTACTCTGTAACTGGACTCTTTTGGCTTCTTTTACTACTGAACTAAAGCCAGATCTGTGAATTAATTCAGCTTTTACCTCTTTTAAAATGGATGAGATCCCACTGAAAGTCCCTTAATAAAATTATTTCATAAATAGCAGATTTAGAGGCAATATAAATACAATTATTTGGATGATTACATCTCTTCTTGGTAAAAGAAAAGAAAATATTTTAAGGTGAATCACTAACTGCCCTTTACAGTTCTCTGTGTAGGGACCATTGTTAATAGTCAATGACACTTGGAAAGACAGCAGAGTTGGATAAAACTCACAGCAATAAAATATAAAAGCTCTTTGAGTAGGCTTGTCATTCATCAGTTAAAACCAATTAGAAAAAGACAAAATACCTGCCAGTAATAATGCTTGACCTAATGTGGCAGTCTTTGATAAACCTAACCCATGCAATAAGGCTGTTCATGAAAATCACATATGTATTTAAAATATAATCAAATGGAGGAGGCTGGAAGGGAATAAATGTTCAAATTGCTTTCAAGGACTGCTGCCCTCACAATTAAAGCTTTTTGGAAGATGCACTAAACCAAAGGAAATTGTGCTTATAACTCCTCCACTATCTTGTGAGCATATGGAGACACAAACAGATGAACAAAGTAGTTCTACTGAAATCACTTTGATACTTCATGATATTTAGATAAAATTTGCTTGTGGTATCATAACATTCATTCTGCTCTGGAGTTGTCCTGGGGTGATTTTATGCCCTGTATTTTCCTATAGTCTGTTTATGCCCAGAAATAAGTCCGGTAACCTTGAGCTAGCAAACAAAAGTAGTCAAAGAAACCTAACATGCTTTGTTTTTACCTCTTTGAGATAAAGTGCAGTTTTTTTAGGTTTTTTCCCCGGTAGTCTGTCCGACTGTGAAGTAAGACAGAGGGGTTTTTTTTCTCTTCTCACTGGGATTGCAGTTTCTTATTTTGGTTGTTTGGTTTTTTTTTCTTCCTCTGCCCAGCGGGGCCAAACCTTTGGGAGAAGCCAAACCAGAGGAAAAAGAAAGTCTAAAATCCACCATCTTTCTCCACAGCAGAGAAAGTTTACTGTCTAATATTATTAATTTCTTTGTTTTTTCCCTTGTGCCTGTGTGCACTTTGCTTATTAAATAAAACAGTTTTTTTTACTTTCCTCCAAGAAAATTTTCTTTTTGAACCTTAGCTAGAGAGAAGAGCTGAAATTCTACCTTTTAGAGGAGACACCCTTTTGGAGTCTCCTCCCAAAATTTGTCTCAAACCAAGACAAGAGTGCTTTATCACCTATAATTTGATCACTATATTTTATGTTTTTAATGGAGGGCAACTAACTATGAAAACTTATATAAAAACAAATTCACTGTAAGGTGACTTACCAGTCAGGATGTAATTGATTGTATGCTAGTTCTGTAGCCATCACAGGCCTCTTGCTGAGCTGCTGTGATGAATTTTAGCTAACATTGTTTTCACTGCTATTATTTCATACTGAGTATTAGACTGTTATTTTAATATCACTGTTTAAATCACCATTAGTGATTTAAAAAAGAGATATATGTATATTTCAAGCAGGGTGTTTTGCTTCAAGCTAGCATTGGAAGTTATTTAAAAGCCCATTAGCCATAGCCAAAAGGGCTTGCTTTAAAACTTGCAATAAGCATGTATCTGATAAAAATACAGATGTGGAACCTACCCCTCCCCATTCTAGTTAAACAATAGGTTAAACAAATGACATTATGCTGCTGAAAATGTTAGCTGCAACGTACTGCTTAACCATTGATGCACTCCTCAGAACAATGTTTTAAAAATCTTATTGAAAAAGTATTTGATACAAATTTAAACTTCTGTCTAGACCAATGGTAGGAATGTGCATGGCCCAAACCAGAAGGGACAGTCGGTCCACAGTCCTTGGTCTAGTAACAGGTGTTTCGGTCTCAATAATGCCTTAAGATTTAGCTTTT
>VYZT01066329.1:0-21272 GCA_013400735.1 Pomatostomus ruficeps | reverse complement strand
ATATATATATATATGTATCTCTATAGACAAATACAAACAATCTGAAGGCTGTACACTTTAGGTTTGCACTACTATATGTTGATAAATTAGAAATAAAAATATTCTTTATGTAATGCCTTTATATATATTTTTATATAATACATTTTATATATTATTTTTTTGTAATTTTGTTTTTATAACAAGGGTGGTACCAGTGAAAAACATGAAGAGACAGCTAGGAAATATGTTTTTTCTCATCTATGTGATTGTAAGACCATCTGAGTTTAGCAGTAATGGATGTAAAATTTAGGAAACATTCTGTAAAATAAGGTTTGTGCATTTTGTTTAGCACCATTTTAAATTTTGAATGTTGTCTTTTTAGTCTTAAAGAAATAATAATGTTTTGTTGTCAAAAGTTAAGTGTTAAGCCTTTATACAAATTTTTTTTAAAAGTGACTGAAGTGTCTGGATAGATGTGATGACATTGTCCAGTCTTTAGACACTTTAGTAGAATCTGTTTATGAGCAGCATTAATTACTTAGATTTTTAATGGTCAGAGCCAAGGTGCTGCTATCTCCATGATGTCTATACCTTAGACCCTAAGACATTAACTTCAGATGTAAAACTCTGTTAAAAAGGCTGTCCAAAACCATCTTTTGATAAATTTTATTGCTGGTTTAAGAAACATCGCAGTCTTCAAGGTCATAGTACTTTCCGTTTGTAACCATTCAATACTGGGACAAAGCTAAAATAATTTCCTCTTGCTGACAATCCTATCAGCAGTACCTTTTAACAACTAGTTTATTTAAGATAACAGAAATTTCCCTGAACTTTTGCTGACAATGAATATATCTTGTCATCCACTGTATTCTTTCCTAAATAGAAGACTGATCTGTAACCAGTAAATATCACATTATTTTCTGCAATTTTAGTTTTTCCTTGCTTGTCCTTTTTTAAATTAGAAATCCCAGGGTATGCGTGCTAAAACTGCACACCTCTCGTGGATGAAAAGCTCTTTATTTTTGTTTCAGAGTGACTGCCAATGTCTTCTGTAGTACAACTTTAAGTACTTACTTTGTAAAATACCATCTATCTGTTTGAAACTGGCAGGCCTATTTTTTGTAACTCATAATACAAAGAACTAGAGGAATCCATTATAGCAAATGTTTAATTCATGATACAGTTTGCCTGATTTTTTGCAATCCGTACCTCAGCTAGATTCAAAATTTCATGTGCCTGATGGTCCTTAGCTATGGCTACCACCTTTAGCATCCAGTTTGTTCATGTGTTTATTTAGTCCTAACTATTTGAAGGGCTCAGTTTGTAAATCTGAGCTCTGACATATCCTGGATTACATGCAAAAGGATGAAAACACCTGACTGGGGTCTCACAGACTCCTGTGCTATACTGGTAATACTACAATTTGCTCAGTAGAAATGTTGTGCACACTCAAGTGTTCATTCTTTAATCTTCTGCCTGGCTGCCGGCTCCTGAACGGTGTAAAGGATAGACCTTCACCTTGCTGGAAAGAAAAGGACATTTGGTTAAGTCGTTTTCAGGCTATCACATGTTATATAAGATAGGCAAGAAAGAGACATTGTTTTTTCTGTAGTTGTTCTGGTTGGGTTGTTTATTTGGGGGGTTTTTGAGGGAGATGGGTCTTTTTGTTAATATGAGCCCTGCAGTTCCTTTTCAGTCCCTCTCTTCCATCTGTGTGGAGATAACCACAGGTGATTCCATCATGAAGCAAACAGCATGTTTTTTGTTTTGCACCTAGAATTTGAGCAAGGTGCCAGGACAGCTGTCCACTGAGAAAAAGAACTAAATTGACATTAGCAAACATAAGAAAACCAAAACCACAGCAGTTTTAATAGGTGTTGCATTTAAACTTCCTAATGTCTCACTGAAAGTAAATTTACAGGTGATGTTCCTTTAGGTTTTCCTCTTTCGCAGAAGCTAACCTTCAAATTTCATATTCAGCTACAACCTGTATGTTGAAATACTGGGAAGATGCACATTGCTTTAATGTCAGTGAGTACCAGGCTGTACAGACTTAGTGCATTGAGTATTTGGTTTATGGGTTGGGTGGGAAAAACTCACTTTTGTACTTTGCTACACAAGTCTGTTGAAATTACAATTTTTTTACAAGGTGATTCAGGTGCTCTGTGTTGGAAATGAGAACAGACCCCGAATGAAGCATTTTAACATGTTATACAATATTGACCAGAGTCCTAATATTTTGTACCATGGAAACTTGAAAGGTCTCATTTTCCTGTGTGACAGTAATGCTGACTCACTGGGTTGGTCTAAACAAGTCATTTAAGCTTCTCTGATACTCAATTTTGCCATCTGTAAGACAAAGGCTGTGGTGTCTTGTAACAGAAATTGAGAGGAACAGCCTAATGAAAGCACTCTATCAGCAGAAATGTTGTTAGTATTAATTATCTAACTGAAATTATATACGAACATTGAGCATGTACCATCATCTGTTTTCTAGGACAACTGCAACACTTCTTTTTGGCTTCTCTCAAGACTGTATCATTATAGTCTGTGAAAGCAAACATTTAAAGATACTGGTATCTTTACAGCCAGGAGCACCTGGCTGAGTTCTAAAATATTAAAGATGACAGAGCTACAAACTGATATCGAAAGACTTCAAACACATAAACTATAGAATAAATTGCTGATTTCTTTTGTGATGCTTCCTGCTGTTACATTTTTTTGCTCTCCTTACAAAATAAAATCTTTCATTCCTACATTTATTTCTCTCCAAGGAAAACAATGAGGCTTGGTGTGAAAAATACAATAAATCCAGTGTAAGGCATTCCAATACAAGATTACAAAAACTATGGCCACACTACAACTCTGACTTAGTATATCAGTCTAGCAATTCAGATTTCATCCTGTATTTCTGACAGACGGACTTTTTCCTGCATCAGGTATTCTCGATTTTTTAGTATAAATGGCATATTACATATTTTGCCTAATGTAACTGTTAGGCTGGCACATGCCAGCCTTATTTTAGTCTATTCTTATACTAGGAAGTGATGTAGTAATACATAAACCTGGTAATCAGATGAATCTAATAGATATCTAGCCATGTCACACCAGAGAAAGGTGGTCAGGTGTTACAGAGGTATATTAAAACTAAATAAAAAAGGAATCAGTTTCTTGTCACATGCATTTTGCCACTGTTTATAATTCACTGCAGACAAAGGTCACTTACAAGTTTTATGCTATTTAGTTACTTATGTAGGATCTCATTTTATCTCTGTTGAGATCAAGTGATATTCTCTTATGTATGAATCAATAGATCAACCGTTTTGCCTCAGCAGCCTTCTTTTATTTCTGTTTAGTCACATGCATTTCAGCTGCTTTAATATGTTTAGCAATATGGCCAGAACAGAAGTCACTGTAGCCTGGAAAGCCCTTGCTCAGTCACTTACCATAGTAAGGGGCAACCCAATTTGACCTGAAAGTTCTCCAAATGCTTTTGTACATGCCTGGGATGACTCTGTACTAAGCAGCTGTGTTTCTATTTCTTGCCTGCATCTGATCAGGGTCCAGAAATTAAGCGGAGTGGCATGCAGGCTCCCAGCTGGGGGCTCCTGAGTTCAAAGCAGCCCTGGCACACTGACCAGAGGGAGGTGTGGCTGCACAGCCAGGCACACCAGGCTGTGTGTCACATCAACAGCATTGTCTGTTGTCTGGTGCAAAACTCACAAAATGGTAACGTATCAGCTACAAGGATTATTCCCCTTCCACATAGCGAAGGAGGAGTGCAATGTCAAGTGGTAATAAAGACAAGGTATAGAGCATCCTCAGTCTCCCAGGTAATTTGTGTTCTGCCATCACAGGAAAGGTCCCCTGATGCCCCAGTCTGATGTCTGACCAATCCACCCGTGACGTGCTAAGGGAAGTCTTCATGTTTTGGTATCTTTACAGGGAAAACATACAATTCTGGATGAAGCTGATAAGAACCAGAATTGGGTTAAGGAGCTCATACATTATGGGCAGGTGGAAAGAGATAGAAAATGAGCCCTTAAGTTGTACACACAGAGCTTCCTTATTCACATACCTTCCCATTATCTAGCTTGGAAGAGAGGGTGAGATATGCCGATGTGTATCTGATTGCTTGCAAGTTTGTCACCATATATCCTAAGAACTGAGCCCTAGGGTAAAAAGCGACTGTTTTCTGCATATAAAATGAAAAAGAAAACAACAGAAAAACTGGGTTTTTTGTGAATATAGATGAAAATAGAAGAGACCAAGGGAATATAGTATTTACTATTGACTGTTTAGGACACAACAAAAATTAAACTGGGAATTTTTTAATGGCTATGAGACATGCAATAAAATATTTGTCAAACAAAAGTGTATGTCATTTTTATGAAGATATCAGTTGTTTCATGATATATCATACCTCACTAGCTTATTATTTTGCTTTTGTGAATACATCTTCCCAAAAAAAGGTGGATTTTTTTCTCAATTTTTAATAATTTTTTATTATAATTCATCATGAAATACCTAAGAGATGGAAACTTTGACGATTAAAAACAGGTTTACTTTAAATAATGTATAAAACTATGGAATAATATTTCTGGTTTATGTATTTACATATTTTTGATATATGAAAATTTGTTCAGGTTTGTTATTCAGCAATAAAAGTCAAATAATTCAAAAGGGAGATATAATCTTTTTTTATTGGCTTAATAAACAACTTCACGTACTGTTCGTGGCTGTACCTGCAGTATAATTTAGACATAGACAAAGCAGATTAGCTGTCACTGATGACTCCTGGTAACAGTATAACCACTGTTTGGGTAGCTCATCCCTCTTCTCAGTCCGTGTCACTTCTTCAGAGATTGTTTAAAAAATCTTCCCGATTCATAGCTCCTTCACATGCAGATGGTTGTGCAGCCACAGGATGGGCTGCATCTGCCTGGCTGAAAGTGCCCTGGAAAAGAAGGAGTGAGTGGAATACATATATATTTTCTGCTGTAAAATATTTAATATCCTTTTCTTTTGTTGTGTATTGGAAGGGCAGGTGGTAGCAAGAGGACGGGAATGAGAAGCTGGGCTGACCTGTGGATCCCCACTACTGAGGCAGACCTGAGTGCCACTCTTTCTGTCATTGCAGATGCAGATCCATGGATACTGTCTTTAATGGCATAGCTGAGTTTGTGTTGATAGGTGAAATGACCTCTGAAAAGACTTTCCAAGCACCCTTCCTTTGGTGGGGTTATTTTGAAATTCCTTTGTTTTAAAAGATTTGGGTTTTAATGCAATTATCTCGAACAGAGCCTACCAACAGAGATAGGAAAGGCAGAAATTAGCAGGTAGGGTCAGTTCTGGGCTGTGCTATTAAGAGAAAACTTGGTTTGAGTTACATCCAAAAACGTAAACTAGAATTAATCCCTCCCCAAACCAGTCTGGCTTTGTACTTCAAACCCTAAATTCTGGAATCAGGGCTTCTTGTGGAGAACAGGTAAAACCGGTTCTTAAACTTTAGTCACACAGATATTTCACAGGTGATCACTGATATATTCTAGCACCTCTGCATACCAAGAATCATTCCTGATTCCACAGTAGGGTAAATTTGCCCCGAATTAGGTATGTTTCCCTATGGAAGCTAAAGGAAAAAGGCCCGTCTTATACAGTGATTTGATGCAGAACTTTATTAAGTACTAAGACATCTTAACACTTTCTCTCATCTCTTTTTCTTTCACAGGCATGTAAGAAACACAAATGTGTGCAAACATACCAGCACAGGAAAATGAAGACCATGGAAAGAGAAGACAGGAGAATGGGGTGGACAAACCCGAAGACTGCTTTTCTGTAGCTCTCCCAGGAGCTATTCAGATCACTTTACTTGTGCTGAGGCGTTAGTCTTAGAGAGCCTCTAGAAGGGATCTGACTGTTTTGGAGATTGCTATTGCTAGCTGATATCCTGCTGCTCTTCTTGAGGAGCCTCTTGCCACACATGGCACAGCTGGCAGAAAGGAGCACATGCCCAGACCTCAGCACCACCCTTTGCAGCCCACACCACTTGGAACTGATTCTGATTGAGGGTTGTGCTTGCACACCAGGCTGAGCTATGCAGCAGCTGTAGGGGAGCTGGTATGTGCTGACTGCTGAGAGGTACAGCCAGAGAGGCAGGTGGGCAGCAGGGTGTCAGTAAGTACCCAAAGAGCCCTGGAAATACTCAGATGATTCTATCTGGAGGTACCCTAATATAACTTAATTTTAGGCCTATTCAACCCTATTAAAGATATTGTTACTAATTTCATTAAAGCAGAAGATAAACTCTACATATAATTTTTCTGTTTGCTTAATTTCCCACCTTATTCCTTTACATGCTTTCATCAATACTTTGATTCTACTACCACCACCTTTCTTCCTGCTAACTCTTCCTCCCTTTCTTTAAAAATATTTTTGCACCTATCCAAGAGATTTAACAGACAATAC
The DNA here is from genome assembly GCA_013400735.1 of Pomatostomus ruficeps. Classification (NCBI taxonomy): domain Eukaryota; kingdom Metazoa; phylum Chordata; class Aves; order Passeriformes; family Timaliidae; genus Pomatostomus; species Pomatostomus ruficeps. The sequence goes on along the minus strand of VYZT01066329.1, from coordinate 14,825 downwards.
CCATCTTCACAAGAGGTGGGTTTGTAAGTACAAGTGCTGTGAATGCAAAGGAGACAAATACCACACTAGCCTAAGTGGCAAGGAAAAAAGCCTACAGAAAATATCTGTGCTTGCCATGCAAAGACTCATAGCTACTTTAAGACAACTGGTTCAGTCAGCATATTTCAGCAGACTTGGGCTATTTCAGTTCAGTGTTTGCATATTTTGTATCAAGTGACCTGCCAAATGTCATGAAAAGGTGAACAGGGAATAGAAAAATCAGTCAAGGTGATGGATAAGATGCAGACTTGATTGTTTATTCAAATCATTCCCACAATGATTGAGTCTTACTGATTGCAGACAGCATTTTGTCACAATCATTAGGAGAGGGCAAAGGTGAAAAATTTAATGGCCAAATTAGAGCTATTGAAGGGTGCTGAATATGATAATATTTTTAAACTCTGAAGCAGAAGACTTTTATCAGTGACCAGAAACATTCAGAACTCCTTTCTCTAAACTATCAGTTTCTCTGTTTCCTTTGGTTTTTTGTTTGTTTTTCTCTTCAAAGTACATATCACCTCCAAATGTATTCCACAGAGTTTCTTCAGTAGTTCCGAGTTTCCCTCCAGGATACCTGTCTTAGAAGAAACATGGATTCTCACAGTTCCCTCCCATTCCCCTTTAAATATTTGAGCAAATACTTCAAATGTATCTTTGCACCCTGGCCTCTTTGCTTGTTGTGTTGGCCATGGTGTTGGTGTGAGGGAAGCAGCAAGGAGAAGGCAGTCAGGCAGGGGGATCCTGCAGGGTGACGCGCTGCAGCCTGGTCTGCTCTGCCCTGCCCTTCGAAGGGGTAAGGTTTGTACAAAGGTTTCAACATGCTTATAAAAAATCACACATTTCTTCATCATCTTTAAGGACAGTGCCATTTGTTTGGTTTGAAGGGAGAGGAGAGTGTGAAGGGTGCAGGGACTGTGAAAAGAACATCTTTTTTTCTCCTAAGCTTTGTTCTTTCTTTTTCCTCCAGAAACACTGTTGTTTAGGTCAGTATTATATTAAGCATGTTAATATATGTCTTGCATTCCTAATCCAAAAAAGGGTATATACCCCATTATACAAAACAATGCAAATCCTTCTTGCCTGGTAAGAATTCAAATGTTTAAAAAATACCTTTCCACCTTCTTTGAAATAAAATAGTGTGGTCCACAGACTCTTTCAACAGCATCAGACTGTAAGCAGTTCAAAAGTATTGAAATGTCATCATTTATTAGATATTGATTAACATAAAATGGCACTGAGAATTAAAAAAAAATTTTGTCACACTATAAAATAATGAAATAAGTGCAGCCTAATTAATTTTGTGGAAATTAGTGAGATTTAGTTGAGAATTTAAAAGACTGTAACAAAAAGACCTCAAAACACATTAATGAACTTCTTACTTTAAGATCTCATGGTGAAAAAATCAAAGAAAAAGTTTATGTAGAATAAAAATACAGCAAGAAGAGAAGAAGAACAATGTATAACCATAGATATGTTCAGTCACATTGAGAAGCAGGTCTATGAGTGCATTAGACTAGATGGTAGACTGAAATATTATTTAAAAATTTCTCTTGTCATAAATAATTTATAGAAAATTTCCCTTTACACCATCTTTTAAAGTGACTCAAGTTAAAATTTATGTTTGATTAAACAAGGACAGTTATTCTCCTGAATTCACTTTGATTATTTTTTGTTTATTGTGTGTTTATTGTGAGGCAGGTTGAATTTGGACTCTTGCCACTACTAACTTGGAGTCTCTGCTATGATCCAAGAATTCAAAATTTGAAAATGAATGTTTAAAAGAATGTATTTGTGTATATTAGTTGACCAGAGAATCACTGGGATTTGCTGGCTTTGTGTAGCTGAAAAATAGATGACATCAGAGTCCATAAGCTGGAGCATTTGCAGCACGGTTCAGAAAAACTACTGATATTATCAGGATTTGTCCAGCTTGAGGAGTACTGCATAAAAATCTCACCAGTCAGAAAAAACAAATTCAAAACAAAAGATGTATTGAGAAATGTCCTTTATGATTATAAGAGTGGTTATGAGAGCACCCAAAACACATTGGGCTTTAAACACAGCTAATCTGACATGACCTCTTTGTATATACTTATGAGGTTTACTGCAAGTGGGTTAAAATTACTAAACTAAATGATTTTTGTAACAATTGGAAACAACCCAATTGTATATTTAGACTTCAAATTAAAGATTTCTAATTTTTAGAGAAGTGAGATTCTACACCATTTTCCAAAGGCCTCCTGAAGAAAAAATTTACCCCTTTAATAATACATTTACAAAATACATTTCAAAATTTATTTGCTTAAGTTAACGAGGCATAGAATCTGGTAACCAGCTATTTAGTCTCCCTGTTTTCAAGAAAATCCACCTTTGATGATGAATGCTGTAATGTTAAAATTGACTGGATTAAACCTTGAAGACTAATTTGAAGGAGTGAAATTCCAATCCATCTCCAAAAGTCTTAGTAGGACAAGTTTTCAGCTTCAGTTTGCTCCTCTCTTCTCTATATCCAGATACCTATTTTGAACTGGCTCACAAAAAAAGTATAATTCAAACTATTCTTTATACAAAATGGAAAATATTAACCATGTTCCTTATTTATTTCTCCTCTGTGCAGTCTTGAAGGCCTCCAGCTCCTTGCTTTGCTAGTCTTTAAATAGCATATGGTCATGACTGATAAATTGCCCTTTACGTGGACCAGAGTGGGATTTATCCAAGCATTAGTTAAGACCTTTTATCTGTGTGATATATAAATTTAACTCCACTTTCTGCTTAAAAATAGCATTAACATTTTACAGAAAAGTTATTTTCAGGTTAGTCTCTAAAATTTTATTTCAATCCCAATGTTAAAAGGCATTGCAGGGATTGTAAAGTCTCCTGCAGGTTTCTTAGTGATTACTCTCTTTGCACGGAGTGGAAATAAAGAGGTAATATGAATACTGAGGGTAAGGAGAGGCTTCCAGGCCCTTCATTATGACATGTTTTATGAGCTTTTCATTCTCACAGACAATCTTAGAAACAGGATAAAGAGAGCTCAGAAAATATTGATTTGATTATGTTCAGTAGTGATGCCTGGAAGTCAGGTTAATGCCGAATCAGGTTTGGCAAGCTAAATCTGGATGAGGTCTGAAGTAAAGCACTAGCTCTTCATTCCTTGTCTTTTGTTTGGCTAATCAAAAGCAGAGAAATATAACTCCATTGTGGGTCTTTATTTTTTAAGCCATAGGGGAATAGCTAAATATGACAGCAACTAGCAATAATTGTCTAAATAATGCACCAACTTGTAACAACACCACTCCTTTTATTTCACTCATGGAATTCAACATACCTGCACCATTGACTATTAACTACTATTCTGAGTTAGGAACAAAGTAAAAATCACTTATGATGCTGAACTCTTACTATGTCAGATTCCACTGTGAGAGTCTAAATTGCACTTCATGCACAATTTCAGGAAAATTCACGGCTAAATAAATAGAATGCCAAAAGTAAAATAAATAAAGTAACAGTGAAATGAAAATATCACCTACAGTAAAAATGACAACAGTTATTTTGTAAAGGCAATTATTTGAGTATCTTTATATCGTATATCATACAGATGAAAATGGTCTTACAGTGTTCCAGCCTAGTATGGAAAACATCTACTGCAGACATTTGCTCATTTCCATTGCAAGCATCATTAAAAGAGAAACACAAAACTGAACAAAGAAGTTTCTCTCGAACTACTCATAAGCTGGATTTGCCTCTTCATGCCCTTACCTGAAGACATATATTTGAGAGCTTACATGCATTGCACCTCAGCTGTATTTCAGCAACAACACAATCATATTACAATATAATAACTACAATAAAAGATTAAAGCCCGCTGAACTGTTTATGCTAATGATGCTTTCATTATGAGTAATGAACTGTTTCCTTTTCCTGTTCCACCTTATCTCTTGTAAATATATTGTATTTTTGATAGGATTGCTTCTACAAGAAAATAGATTCCATTTAGTAGGAGGAGTTGTTTATTTAGTCCATTTTTAAGCATTCGCTAAAGTCTGAGTTTAAAACATCAGATTCTTATGGATTGTACTTAAACAGATCAAAGAGAGCTCATCCAAGATCCATGAAGAATCTTGGGATTTATCATAGTAAAAATATCTGACAGGTTTTCCCAGATGATTTACCACAGCTGATAAATTTTCTAATTTCTTCCTTTCTTAAGTCTTATTTGTCCATTTTAGTCTAGTGGCCATGCCATTTGGATCTTTTCACTCAGTTCTGGAAAGTGTATGTTCAAAAATAAATTCTGAATCCCTTCTAAATTGGCAACAATTCATACATGGAATTCAACTGTCACACATTTGATTAACACTGAATTGTTTATTTCAATCATCTCCATTTGTGGTACATGATTGGTGCTTGTTGGTTCATAGTCCTCAAATATTTACAGGTCATGAGCCTCTTGGGAAAAAAAAGAGGCAAATATTCTAGATATATGTTTTTGCATTTGTGTTAAAATTAATTTTAATTTCTGGATGCATGAGCATAAATCTGAAGAATCTGTTAGTTCTCCTACTATTTAAAACTTTTAACACTTGCTGCTAAACAAAACTATTTATATCAGAGATTTTATTTGTAAATTACTATATTTCTCAAACAGTTCTACTCAGTATGTGCTAACACTGAATTGTATATGAGAAAAAGTTGTAAATGAAAAAAATACAAATTGTATATGAAACAAGAGTTTACACTTTAGTGTCCTAAAAAGAGCAACGGAGCTGGTAGAAGGTCTGGCCCATAAGTCCTATGAGGAGCAGTTAAAGGAGCTGAGGGTGTTGAGTCTGGAGAAAAGGAGGCTCAGGGGAGACCTTATTACTCTCTACAACTGCCTGAATGGAGGTTGTAGTGAAATGGAAGCTGGTCTCTCCTCCTAAGTAACAAGTGGAGGATTGAAGTAACAACAGGATGATGGAAAATGGCTTCAAGTTACACCAGGGGAGATTTAGATTGGATATTAAAAAAAATTTCTTCAAGCATTGGAACGGGCATCCCAGGGAAGTGGTGGAATCATCACTCCTGGAGGTATTTAAAAGACATGCAGACGTGATGCTAAGGTATGTACTTCAGTGATGGACTTGACAGTGTTAGGTTAACGGCTGGACTTGATTGTAAAGGTACTTTCCATCCTAAATGACTCGATGATTCCATAATAATCTGGTCAGAGGATACATAGAAGACAGAGCCAGACTCTTCTTGGAGGTGCAGCAATGGGATAAGAGGTGAAGGACATCGGTTAGAGCCTAACATCAGTTAGGAGTTTTCAGTTGTATATTAAGATTCATTTTTTTAAATCATCGGGATAACCAAATACAGGGACAGCTCATGCAGAGACATTATGGCATCTCTACCTTTGGAATTGTTCAAGGTTCAGCTGGACAAGCTGACTTGGTTAGGTCTGCTCTGAGCAGGGAAGTAGACCAGTTGATTTCATGAGCTCTGGTCCAGTCTGAAGTGTTCTGTGATCTTATGTTCACTCCAAACACTTTCAGGACCCATTTCCTTTACGCAAGTGCCTATTTGAACAAAACTTATAAAAAAGTAGTTATCTCTAAATGTTTTTCCCCTATCAAACTGTGTTGAAATTAGCTAAGAGGCTGAGTGCAGACTTTGAGAGAGTGATTGCGTAAATCATGTTCCACAAAACACCAAGCAAAAACGTAGCTAATCAAATGTTGGCATGTAGTTCTTTAGAATAGCCCTATGCAGGTTATATTTAACTTTCTTCCATCTGAAAAAGAAAAAGATTCAGAGAACAAAGTATCATTGTTGAGAACATTAATTTTGGACTCTCCTAGCTGGGCCCCAATCAAAGCTTTCTTTGTTAGGTAGGAAAACCTTCTCATTCTCTTACAAAGCCAAAGCACTGAGGTAACAAAGGCTGCACATAAGGGGATAAAGAGACCAAAACCCAGCTGACTTCCTTAGTGCAACTCCAGAACAAACTACAGATCAGATTCCCAGGTGGTGTCAACCATCCCAAATTGCCTAACCATCAGGTGAGCATCTCATCCCATACAAAAAGTTAAACAATAAAACCTGTTTATAGAAGAAAAGGACACAATGCTCCACACATTTTGGCAAAACTTCTTTGTTGTATGTATACAGTATCACAACCTTAACCACGGAAGTCCTCATACATTTGAACCTAGTCTTTAGGCTGTGGTAGGTCACATAATCCTTTCATACAGGTATCCAAGGGCTTGATGCTTCTGCCTCACCACGCTTCAAAGTCATCATACATCATCAGCATGAGTGACGGCATAAATCTGCTTCAGTCTGACTCCTTCTGCAGAGACCACTTGAGGAATTCAGGCTGGGCAGCCAAAGGTCTGTAATCAGAGCAGTGAGACACACTCCATCACCAGGACAGCAGCTCCAGGCTACACAACAGATCCCCTCCAGTGGTTTGGTGGTGTTTTGTGGATGCATTTCATTACTCTGGCAGCCCAGACCTGCTGAATGGCTGGGTGTTGGTCACCTTAGCTTCATGCACAGAAGGGTGTTACTGTCAGTGTCAGGCTTCTGGTAAGACAACAAGTATTCAAGAGGACGCAAAGGCGAAATTTGTCCTTTTTTTTTTTGCCCCCTTTTTCCTTCCAATTAGATTACTTACACAGTTTAATAATAATTTTATACTATTAACAACACTAAACTCCTTACCTGATAAGATAGAGGGCAATTCCATTTACATAAGTGAGACACTTAGTGCAGATGTCTCCCTTTCACCAAATGAAACCTTCATTCCTCATGGTGTAAGGAGAAATCAGTATTCTTTCAACGTGACATTTCAGCATAAGAAATCCGTATGCATTTAATGTTTTAAAAGCTGATGAAGAAACTTGGTGATAAAATGATCAACAAACATAGATATAATAACGATAAAATTAAAATGGGACATTCAAGTCAAAGAACCATTTCTGTGTATTTTGAGTCACATAACTGTCAAACTTCTATATAAAGCACTTAAAGGCTGATTTTGCTAACCCCAAACTGGACTCAGGTTCTTTATTAAGTATCTGTTTACAAAAGAACACACTTGGTACTGCTGTCATAGGAGAGATTTGCTATGCACTTTGTTACTGCTATATGTATGAAGAATTTGCAAGCTTTAATTTTGGGTTTTCTGAAAAACTCAGAATTATTTAACTTCAAAATAAAAACCCTGAAGAAAAAACCACTCAATATGTTTATTAACATGTATGTTTCAGCAGCTATTGTTGTTTCATCAATACCAATACCAGTCTTACATATAGTGACTGCCCCTTAACCTGTCGTTAAGCTCTCTTTGTGGCTGGTTACATGAAAAACATCTTGAGTAAAGACTATCAACAAGATTTCTGATAGAAAAGGGAAATAGAGTTGCCTGCAAATACATGAAGATTGTTGTTGGTTTTTTTAATTTAAACAACAGCAATAAAATAGAGATTTTTTCTCTGATTATTCAAGTCAGTGTTTTAAGAGATCTGACATTCACTGCCAAGTAGGTGCTGTGAGTTGAACCAGAGGACAGAAGGGAACAGGAATATTTACTGAGTTTGATTGTTTCCAGAAAGTAATTTAGAGAAGGGACTGAGTCCAAACTAGCTTCTGACTCAGGAGCTCATGTGAAACAGGAGAAATAAACCTGCAAGTTCCAGCTCAGCTGATTTGGTGGTTCTGTGGGGTGGGATGGTGGTTCTAAGACCGCGTGAGCCTTGGGAGCATCTCTCGAAGCCCGGATTGCCAGGCGCCGCTTTTGGCGGCTTTGCTGGATCGGGCGTGGCAGCGGTTCCACCGCCGGTCCCGTGCTGCCATGGTTTAAAGTGGGGCAGTGCGGCTTTGCCTCGAGGGCTTAAGTCTGTGCAGCCATGAGAGCCGGCAGCGACAGCGACGCAAGAGCAGTCGCTGAAGGCGGCAGTGTCCGAGGAGCTGGCCGGCCCCTGCCTGTCCGCTTGGCTTTGCTTCTCCTGTCCCCTACCCGCAACTGCAATTGCTGTGCTGTATAGCTCAGCAATGCAGTGCTTAGACTGATGAATAAAAACAGAAAGGATCTTCAGTTTAATATTCTAAGGCAGTTTAATCTGACTGTGCTTGAATGGTTCCAGAGACTAAAGACCCCGCACAATGGGTGTGCATAGGGTTTTATACGGAGGCGGGTAGGTCTACAGGGGCCAATGAGCTGAGGTCTCAGGGGAGGCACAAAGAAGGGCCAGGGTTCAGGGGCAAATGGAGACAGACTGAGGGAGTGGCTGAGGGAGGAGGACCAACGGGGTGTCGAGTGAAACAGAACTTTCCAGAACTGGTGTGTTAACCAGGGAATGACAGGCAGGGGACTGACAACTGGGAGGTGAGGCCAACGGGCCAACTGGGGTACAGGAATTAACATAAATTACTAATGCAAGGTGTCTTAGGTCTTCTTCTAGCCCTAAGCAGGAGAGCACTGACTTCAATAGGGCTCATGCCACCAATGCACCTTCTGTTGCCCCTGTGGGGAGGGTGCGCTGGCCTCCACACTCAGCTGTAAATTGCTGATTTTGGGAGGCTTTTAAACAATTTGGCTTCACTTGCCTGATTGTTATTGCAGTTAGTATTGCATTCAAGTGTACACACTTGTGTGTCTACTAATGTCTTGATGAGAGGAAAAGAACAACTTTATTTTCAGAGTTTAAAAGGTTGCATTTCTTACTGCATGGTCATCAGTTGTGTTCAGTATGGCATAAAAAAGGTGTGAGGAAAGAAATGCATCCAGTTCAGAAGCACCTATAGTTGCTCTCACTCTAATGCAGAAGAGCAGAACTTGTTGAATGCCTTTGGGCACCCAGTTCCACTGCTAAAATAGCAGCTGCCTCCACTCGGGAGGCCTCTAGGGCTTAGAGTCTGAAAGCTGGCATGCCATTGCAGAGAATAAGCTTGGGCTAAAGTCATGCCAAGGCAGTTATTATTCTAGAGTGGTTGTTTCCTGTTCACTCTCAGTGAAGAATCACTAATAGACTTCATAGCAAGAACTCCATTAATGCATTAGATTTTGTGTGGTTGTCAAAATAACATTTAAGGTTAGAAAATGTAACATGAGAATTGCTTGATATTCTTAGAGGAGGGAAGTGAAGAAGGCAATGAAGAGCTTTGAACGCCCTCGATTATATGAGAGAGGATACTGGGATGTTAGCTTCTTCGCTGAGACATTATGATTTCTGAAGTGCTGGTAATTGTCAATAGACAGAAGACAAGAAAAAGGCTTATATTTTTCTCCTGTAAAAAAGGCCCAATAATAATTCATGTGAAAGGAGAAAATAATATTTCAGTTAAATCTATAGGTGAATCTGCAGAAGAAGGAAAACATTCATGTACAAAGGTCCCTAGAATGGAGTCTGGTAATCAGAGCATCCACAGTTCCTCTGCTTGACACATAGAAGAAAAGAGTTCAGTAAGGATTATTTTATATCTATCACACATCATGTTTCCTAACCCTTTGCAAGTGCTATTTCAGACTTCACAGATAAGTATTCCTTGCTGTAATATGGGTTGAATGAAAGGTGATTTCAGGGTAAAGAACAATTTCAAGGCAAACAACTAACATCAAGGCATCATTTCTGTGCAGTGGAAATTCTTGTATCCACAGATCTGCATTGCTCCTGTGACACCTGTCATTTCAGCTCTCAGAGAACAGATTGGCATGAGGGGACAACTTGCAGGTTGTCATATTAAAAATCCTACATGGAGAGTCAAATCAGATTACCTAAAATAAATCTCTATAACTGGTCAGCTGACTATTTCCTCGTATTTCCCAGACTCTGTTTCCATTGACTAGAGGGAGAGTTTGGGTGCTTTGCAGACAGAAACAAAATTGACATGCATCGTATAGATGCTCTGAGGAGCTGACAGAACAAGCAAAGTTCAAGAAGAAGCTCTCTTTCAGCAGCCAGCATTTGCTAAAAAACCTTTTCAGGCACTGGCAAAATGCTTTGTTATGAATATCAGAAAAGTCCAAGGGCCCTAAGTGACTGTAAAAGTGCAAACAAGCACATGCCTATGTAAATTAAATATGGCACAAAAAGCCTGGAGCTGGTGGTGACCGAGTGTTTTAAAAAAACCGAAGCAGTTTACTGACTTCAGCACTGCTGGGTCTGAGCCAGCCAGCATTTCCTTCTAGAAGGGTGCACCAGTGTGACTGCAGTGCCACCGTAACACTACGCTGCTTCTCTGAACTCAGGTTTTCTATTTCTGCCTGACACCGCACCGCACAATACAGGCACGTCAGTTCGGAGACCTGTAACTCCTTTGTGATTTGTAAACATGCTCTGTGTTTCTGCCAGAAAGTGGGCACCAAAAGTCGAAAGTTGGAAAGTTCTGAGCAGCCAATTCAGCCACAGCCAAGCTAGGAGATGATTTTCCTACCTGAGGAGGAGTACATCTGATGTACTGAAGAATGCAGGGCAGGAGATGCCAGGATTATGCCTAATTGTCCTATTATAGCCAACAGCCCCAGAGTCAGAAAGCATGACAGAAAGGGTAGCTTGTATTCATACACTGAACTGTCCATCTGGATAAGAAAACTGCTTCTTAAGAGAACATATTTAATTTTCTGCCACTGAGATTTCACTGCATTGCTGAAGACATTTAAACATCCATTTAAACAAAGATGAAACTTAATCTCCCCTTCTTTAAACCATCTGACTACTGAATAAAAGAGGAATATTTCCTCCCTTTTCCCCTGGGAGTGATATCTAGGCCAAGTCCTCTTGGCACTGTAGAGGTTCCTCAGCATGAGCATCAATTCCCCTCAGTCTCCACTGTGCAACCTTTCTGATGGGATGAGTCACTGCACACACACATGCATCCAGGCTGCAAATGGCTCTCCTCACGAGTCTTGGGAGAGGGCCCCTACACAGCAGCCTCTCTGTTTCTGAGCCTGTGCAATATGTCACACAGCCTGTAGGTATTCCAGATCTACTGATGACACAAAGTTTCCTATTGCAAGAGGAGCAGGAGCTCCCAAATAGACATAGAAGGCTAGAGCTTTTGCAAAAAGTTCTGTATTTAAAGTGCATAGACAATGAATCCTAAAGCTTCCCAGAAAGTGCAAGCACAAGATCATGAATATAGAATGGCTTCCTGTTATACAATACGTTCCTTCCACTCTTGTGACAGATGATGGAGTATGGGTAGAGTAGACAAACCCCAAGGGAAATGGTTTCTGTAAGCAAGCTAGTCTTGTCACTAAGACAGATTTTCTGCTGTACTATTAGATAATGTTGGAACAGGGAAAGACTGAACACCTCATATTCTAGGTGGGGGGTTGCTTAGAATTTAGGTATCTCATTACTGGCCTTGTGCCCTTGTGGTTCTAGCTTGAAGCATCTGGTTTGCATTGCACAGACATTACTGTAGAATAAATTGTGTGTATTTTCAGGTAGAAGTCTTTCTAGCCTGAATTCTTAGGCTAACAGCAGTCACCGTGTCACCACTTGTTTCTCCCAACAGCTTTTAAATATACTGCGAGATTTCAGCTTAGCTTGATTTTGAGAAGTAGTGACCACAGAACTAAAGTTCCTACAAATTTTGAGATACATTGCAGTTGGTGAGATTTAGGAAAAGCCTTCATCATATGTGAATTTCTAAGAGAAAAAGTGTCTTTAAACACAGCAAACTCAGAGTAAAGCCAAGCAGAAGGTAAATCCAAAGAAAATTAAACTTTGTTCTAATGGTAATGCCATTGCTTATTCTGCAGGACAAAATGCCAGGCTGACCAGCTACTGACATGACACTGTTGAGGACGGACATGGCAGGAGCCTGCAAATGTTGTCTAGCAAGCAACAAGATCCTCCTGGTGGGAGGAGTTGGATGTTTGGTGTGTTTGAATGTAGCAGTTCATATCAATTCACCACAATATGTAACAAGTTTTTTAATACAAAAAGCAGAGTCAAATGCTGCATTCCACTTCCAGCCAAACTCCTATTTTCTTTGACAAATGAAAGTGAGAAGACTTAGTTCTTGTGTGGTCTAATGCTATTTAAGTAGGATGTTGTGCCACTTTCTCACAAGCCGGAATGATCATTTGAACACAAAAGTAAAAATAATGGTCAGCTTATCTGCAGAAGCCAAAGACAGAATTTGGGAAAACAAAAACAAAACAAAAACAAAACACAAAAACGCCCCCCAAAAAATAACACAAGGAAGTGATTGAAAACACCAGTTCAGGGAAGAATATTTTGCCAAACAAAATGCTGGTATTTTAAGGACAATGAAAACACCTCACATATATGCTCGGTCCTTCTGCTATTAACTCCAGCAGCTGCCAGACTGGGACATGAGTGTAATACATGGGGAAGTTTGCAGTTATGATGCTTTTTTTTTTTTTTTACACAGTGCACATAAAGGTGCTGACCCATAGTGGGATCTTTACTTTCATTGAGATTTCAGCAACATGTTTTCTTTTTAGCTTAGGATCCCAAAGCAGAGGTATTGAGGGACAACAGATCCCAGTGCTGCCTGCTAATTAGAAGCCCTTCAAATGTAGGTCACAAAAACAAAAGCAATGCTTTTCCGGGAGAAGACAAACGTGTGATTTGTGAATGAAAAGCCAGGAAGTTTTAAAAGTGAAACAGAAGTAAATTCAATCAGGCTCTTGTTACAGATGAGAGCAGTGAAAACTCTTGGCTTTTAGCACCTGAAGAGTAGAGAAGATTTTATTAACCCCTTGTTCTTCCAGATTAACTGAACCTGCCCCCAATTAACATTACAAATATGTTTTCCAGTGCTTATCAGAGTGAGGAATTTGTTTTAGAAAATCAAACCATCACAGAGCCAACCATCATATAGAAGGAATAGGAAAAAAGACATATAATAGTCTCCCGTTCCCCTAGTTGACATTAAACTACACTTTGCTAAGTACAGCTGTAGCCTGGCTCCCTCATTCAGTACCAGACACACTTCAAACTTGTCACTGATTATTTAACTTCTCCCAATTTGCTTTAATTGTGGAATATGCTTTTAGGTTGGTTAAGCACTTTCACATGTGAGGATCCTTCATTGGGGGAAAGGTAAGTGTTTGTTTTTAATCAAAATAATAATGTCTCCACTATGTGACTTCTGAAGATGCAATTATTCTCCCTTCTAGAGAGACTGATAAAGTGCCTGATTATGCAGCCTCACAGATAATAAAAAGGATTATAGAAGAGAGTTTACAGCAGTGTGGCCCTAATCCACACATGCTGAATAACTGCCTGTTATTAAAAATCTGACATTCTTTCTCCTCACTGAAGTCAATGTAAGGGTCTTTTCCCTTATGTAATTTATATGTAGGCTGATTTACCAAGCCATGTCTTCCTTCCCAGCAAATAACATTTCTAATCATGATGAATGTCTTGACTAGTAGCAAAACACAGTAGGATGTGAGTTTGCTCTGCAATAACAAGGCACTTGAGTGAGAATTTGGGCTATCTAAGTCAGAGACACCTTCTGCACTAGGTCTTTCTTTGCTGAGCAGAATTTTTTGCAAATATCCATTAAGTACAATTTTTTTCCGCTTTCTTAAACTCAATGAATTTTTGGTTTTTGTCTTTCTAGCAAAGCAGCAGAGATAGAATTCTAAAAATACTATTACTCTTATTGCTCTTTTCCACAAGCCTAGCTTTAAGAAGTTGTTCTTCTGAATTTCTTTCCCTCATCTGTTTAGTTGTAAAATGTAATTTTAAATTATAACTATGAAAAGACATTGATAAGTCTGTCACAGAGACTACAGTAAAACCCCCTCACAGCAGTTACCTCAATATCTTAAAATATTCAGTCAGAATAGCATCTATCTCATCAGTATACCGAAAGAAAAAGTTGGCAACTAGATCTTTAAATACCTAACCCCCCCCATCTTAATCTTCTTATTTTCCACTAAAACAGTGTTATAACACCCACATTATTTCATAGTCATTTCTAGAGTCCGGTATTTATTGGTTGCAACACAAGACAACTGGGTTTCTTTCTTTGCTACACCACAGCTTCTGATCTTGGGAAAACTTCGAAATCCCACAAATTAGCACTTAAATTCTGCCTAAGTCCAAAATTGTGACTTTCAAACCCCACTGGCTCAACTGCTGCCAACCCTGGGGGCATATGCTCAGACTGAGCGCTTATCTCCCAAGACCTAAGTTATAACCACAGAATTGGGCTCTGTACAAAATACAATAGAAGACACATGTTTTTCTTTAAACTGATCCAAAGGAGATAATGTACTTTTTTCTGTGTTTCATTAGATTACTGCCTTCATCCTATGAAAAAGTACCTCATTACCTAAAAATGCTCAAGTACAATATTCCTACAGTAATGGTAAGTATCTTGTCCACTATCCTAATCAAGTGGCCTGAGAATTTCCTCTGGACCATAGGGAGGCACAGGTTTCCTTCTCAGGAATGATACATCTACAGCATATTCCCTGTTCCACCCACAGAATTTGCCTTTAGAAAGAGCTTGTAATCTGCTAACAGGATACAGACAATACTTTCCTTCATGTCTTAAGAGTCAAACATGTAATATTAAGTTTGATTCTGGTCTGTAATATACAGATAAATATTTGAGACACTGTGAAATCACAAACAGCCCTACTGACAGACACAGAAGAGGTGGCAAATTTCTTCCAAGGAAAACAGCAAATGATTATTATGGGCAAGTCAGGAGCACCACCAGCAAAAGGAACTGGGGATATAAATAAAAGTCTACTAGATAAAACAGAAAGATGGAATTAGGCCATGTCTTGGTTTCAAAGACAG
>VYZT01066326.1:0-25303 GCA_013400735.1 Pomatostomus ruficeps | reverse complement strand
GCTTGCTGGTTTTAGCCATGGTGTATATAATTCACAACAATATGCAGCACCGCCCAGTTAGCCCATTTTAATATAGTTTTAACAATTTAGAATCCCATTTCTATCAAATTTCATGATTTCTCCTTAGTACAGCTGGATCTATAACTGAATATAAATAAGGTTATAATTGATATGTAACTCACTGGAACCATTGAAGGAAGGTTTTAAATAACCATCCTCTCTAATTATTGCTGGATTGCAATAGCAATCCTAGAGATATAGGAGTGATGCACATTAATACTGACCAAATTTATTAGGGTTATTGTTAGTGAATTAAATAGCAAGTGACGGAATGGGGATTTGGCTATTATTTTAAAGTGCTGAGCAACTTCATGTGAGGTTTGTGCTTACACAGTCAACTGTGTATAATGAAATGAAAATCATCTTTGAATATTCACACTTCAGATTTTCAGTCAATGCCACTTCCCTTATCTTTACTAAAACACGCTTTTCAGGGGAAGTGTGGTGTTCACCAGAGCAGAGTAAGCCTTTCCATTAGCTTTCGCCGTGGGTATGGACACCTTGGCAGATGTTGTAGTATTTTCTTGCAGTAGACAGAGGTAGTAGTGAGACAGTCAGCACATGAGCTTTCCAAAATTACCAGCTCAGGTCTCCCTGTTGATGTGGGCTTCCCTTACTGGTATTTCTACTGGACCAAAGGAATGGCATTTTAAAGAGAGTGCCAATGAGATGTGAATATGTGGAATGGTGCCTTTAATTTGCTTCAGTTCTCTAAGTGGCCTGTTGTAGCCTGCTTTAAAGCAGTTGGTAACCACTTCCCAAGGCACATTTTCATTCTTTTGTTTCACCAGCAAATTTGGGATGACATGATATAACCCCCTGCCTCTGAGCAACAGCTGGGACTGGTGCAGTTCGATGCCCCTAAACCTTTAAATTGAGTTGTGCTGTGTTTAACTTAGAACTCAGGCCCATAGGAATGTGTACATGTCTAGATTGGCCTCTGATGTCTAGGAAGACTAAGGGTGTAGGTAGCTAGCAAAGCTCCAAAAGTGGCAGGATAATGGCTATCACTCAGTACTGTCTGTCCACAGAGCACAAAAACAGCATCAGAACCTCCTCTGGCTCCCTCTGTGTCTGAAGAAGAGGATGAAGATGATGAAGAGGAGGAAGATGACAATGAACCTCCACCTGTTATTGCCCCACGGCCTGAACACACAAAATCAGTAAGTGCCAGCTTTGGTTAGGTCTCTGTTTGCTCGCAGTGCAGAGCTGCAAGTTTCTGATCAGACAGCACTTGCTGTTTGGCACTGAAGGTGCTGTTGGGCGGGGGTCTTGTCATGACACAGAGCTTCACTCCAGCCAGTGACACTGGGAAAACTGGGTTTGAACTTTCATATTTAGGTGTTAGTTTCCTGGGATTCTGGTGGGGGCCATGACTTTGTATCAGGTAAAAGGTATTGTCGTGTCCTTTAATACTGTGACTGTGAAAATGAGCCACTTTGTCCAGCTGAGCAGGCTCCCTGTCAACAGGAACGGCAGTCCAAAGATGCAGTTCATATCCTCGCAAGATACATACGACACACTGTCCTCTGGAGGTACCTGCCCCGCTCCATGGACTATATGAGAAAATCCATGAAAATTAAACATGTAACTGGCCATGAACTTGTAACCTTTCACTTTTACCTGTTCAGTTTGAGAAGTGGACAGCAAAACCAGTTTCAGAGTCCTGGATGTGGGTGACACGATCTTCCTAAGGGTTGGCATTTGCAATATAATCTCAGGGGGATCTCTGCCAGCCACCTTTCTGACACAAAATAATTTCCTGTCACAGATCTACACACGCTCTGTTATTGAACCTGCCGCTGCACCAGCACCAGCTAAAGAAGCCACCACTCCCCAACCTGAAAACTCAAACACAAACACTCTGTACAGAAACACAGACCGGCAGCGAAAAAAATCCAAGATGACAGATGAGGAGATCCTAGAGAAACTGAGTATGTATTGGGTATTTCAAGTCTGCTGGAGCAGTGTGTTGCCTGCATGTGTCAGCATGAGCTGTACCAAATGTTCCTCCTCAGTTTAGTGTCACAGAGTCATTTACAGCTCCCTACAGAAACTGTTGTGCTTCAAGGCAGCGACAGAACACGTGGGGTGTTCCTGCTGCCTCTGAGGGCAGCTGAGACTGAGTTGGGTTTTCCTGAGCTTCCTTCTGTGCTAAAGGCAAAAGCAGAGATTGTTTCTGGTAGAGCAAAAGGCTGTGACCTAGTGAATGACATAGGGAACTTCTGTGTGCTGATGGCCAAATGGAACAGAATTTTTGGGTTGCTAAATCCTCTTTAGACTCCTAATTTCTCACTAGTCCTTGGAGTCAAAATACTTTGCAAAAATCTGTTGGGTTTTGGGTTTTTTGTTTGTGGGAGGTTTTTTATTGGCGTGGGTTTTTTTACCAGTAGACAACTGCAGCTCTAAGCTGGTTCCTTCAGCCTCAATGAGCTCTCCTGGAGACAGTTACACATCTTCCAGCTATTCTCTTGCTGTCCTTTCGGTAACTGTTATTCTTCCTCCTACTTCTAGAGTTTGTTTTTATAAGAATTTCACAATTTTTTCAGTGAGATCTCCATTGAAAGGAGCATCCACTATATATTTCTCAGATGTCATGTTTTCATGGCTAATTCCCCGCCAGTCATTTGCCCCAACCCCCATGCAGATCATACTCTAGTGAAGCACATCAAGCCCTTCATGATTCTGCAGTGCAACCAATTGAATTTGCTTCTTGCGTGCGATAGCTGCCAGTGCAGTGTTCTCAGATTAAGTGGTTGGGTTCAGAACAGAGCCCAGGTTACTCTGTGTCTACCATTAACTGTTAGTAAAAAATAGCAGATTGATCTACACCTCCTTGTGTCAGATCACAAAGCCAGTAATGTGTCTTTAATGGGGACAACTGCTTGTAACAGGGTGCTGTTTGGCTGTGGCATTTTCACAGTGGTTGTCATTGCTCAACATTCTTGTCATACCTGGCCTGCCACTGATCTAGTGTGACTGCACAGGCTGAAGCCTTCCTTAGCTGTGAGATATCAGCTGTTTATGTAGAGTTTCCTGCATCCTTACCAGGTTGACATGAACCTCACTGCCATTAGGGAGTATCCAAGGAATAAACTTAATAGCTTTAGCTGAGGGCACAATGAAATAAATTCCGGAGCAGGTAGTTACCTGCAGGTATGTCAGCTTATAGAGAGAGGAATTCTGCTTCTTCAACTGATGCTAAATGTTTGAGGCAGGCTTCCCCCATGAGATCTGTGGGTACCCTGCATCCATGAACTCAAGTATGTGTTTCATTTATTCAAGCTGCTGTATATGCCAGGTTGGGACTGAGCCCTGGAGTTTTTGGGGTTTATATCTTTGGAATGTTACATGCTTTCATGCTTTTTCTTAACAATTTGCTACCAAGTGAGCAAGGTCTGAATGTCTGCCTTGGGGAAATTGTGATGTGGGCAGTGAAAATACTTTTGTGGTTTCATGAAGCTATCTGAAAACAGGTGTGATGCTTTTTTGTTAGTCTTGAACTAATTATGTTTAAGCAGTATGGTGCTTGTTCTGTTTTATTTTAACTTACATGTCTGCTCCACCGTGTCTACTTCCCCCACAACTGTTTGTATACTACTTTTAGAAAGATGTCCCCTGCCCTCTTTTATCTAAAATTGCTTTCATAATTCTTTTCTGCTTGAAATAACTTGGGTTCTTGTAGAGCTTTTAGAGTTTTATTAGTGAGTAAAGCCTGTAATATTGAGATAAGATCAAACAAAATTCTGCCCGTAATGAAATCATGACTATGTTCCACTGATAACTATAAAACAGAACTGGCCCAATTCAGCTTTCTTATCCACTTAATTTAGGACTTGATAAAGGAAAGTGCTTAAAGACATCAGAGTAGCTGATAGGTTTATCTTTTGTCCAGAGCAGGCAATGCTTGTCTAAGCAGGAGCTGCATACCTGTCACTTTGTTGATTTTATTGCTGTAATATTTGATGTACATTGGCTTAAGCACAGGAAACCAGCCACAAACAATTACCTTGGGAAAACAGCTACTCAAGTCTTGAGGAAAAACTCTGGAAATCTGAACTTCAAAATTAGTGGCAAATTTGGAAAAGAATTTTTAAAAATCTTTCTTCTTCAGTCCCCTGTATTCTTTTCTGAAGTGAATGAACTTCCATGAACTTCTAATATCTGTTCTAATAGATACACAGTTCCATTAACTTGCTGAAAATAGCACCCAGCCAGGCACTGGCAGCACAGTGTTGTTCCTGTTCTCCAGCCCAGCATAGAATTAGAGCAGTGTTTGATTTACTGCTGCAGAGCTCATGGGGTTGTGAGCCACAGGGTGTGAGACAGTCCCATGTGGGACAGTCTGGCCCCATCACCAGTTGTGGAGGTTGTACCACTGAAAATGAAAGTTAAACCTTTCCCTGCTTGATGCCTGCTTGCCCGTTCAGAGATGCCGGGAATCTGAACAGGAAGGACAGAAAGCAGTAATTAGGATATTTTGTTTGTGTCTAATGAAAGAGCCAAAATCTGATAGACTCAAACAAATCTGAAGGCTTAACTAAAGAAACAATATTGTTTTTTCTGGTCTGGTAGTTTCCTTGATACAATGCAAACAATGAAGCCTAAGGTGTTGGCTCAGTGCAAATGTCTTCTAAAGATTTAACTTGGAACATACATCACAGAAATAGTTTAAAAAGATGAGTTCAGAAGGAAAGACTTCAGAGATCTGCAGCATATTTCCTTTGACTGATCTGGCTTGTATCCCTGTATTACAAATACAAACACATATTTTTTTTACCTCTGTATCCAAAACAAAACTAAATTATGCACCATTTCCTCACAGTAGTAACAAACACCTTTTCTCCTTGTCCAGACCATTTGTGTGGAGCAGAGGTCTTTAGCATCCAAATGGGCATCTGACTGGATGCCTAGCCAGGAGTCCCGCCTACCTGCACAGCAAGAAGACAGGGCATCAGCACCATCTGGTACACTCCCTGCTAAAACAATTATGCAGCCCTTGGCAAGAGTGTTAATGGGAGCTGCAGAGGAAGAGGTTTCCTTTACCCCAGAGTGCTTGCTCCCCTCGCCTGCTGCTCCAGGAAGGCCAGCCAGGGCTTATGGCAGGGTGAGCCTGCCCACTGCCCAGGATGCCCACACAGTCTCAAGTGCCCTGAAGTGGTCCTGCCCTGCTGTGCCAGCCTGCAAGAGTCAGATGAACTGGAGTGTCAGGAGCTCAAGTTGAGGATGTAACACCTTCAGAACCTGGTTAACTTTTCACAGTTTCATCTCATTGAAATGCATGGCATAAAACAAAACTCATTCTGCTTCTCTAGAGCAGCTCCTCCCTACAAAATAACTCTCCAGAGGAGAAGGAGGGATAGGAGATGAGAAGGTATAAAACCTCCTGCTCACACTGTGGAGCTTGACCATCCCACTGCTGCAGCACAGAACTTCCAAGAGGCAGCAGCCCCTTGTTTGGTCTGTCTTCTGCATTGTATCAGCTGGACTCAGGTTCAGCATCCTTTTGGGCAGCTGTCTGTGTCACACCAGTGCCCCAGGAGCACTGCTGTCCTTGTTACCCATCCTGCTGGTTTGGGGAGAACAGTGTGCATGCGGTGGTGAGAGGGCAAGTCCAGTGTGAGTGATGGGTCCATGTCAAGTTGAAAACCAGCAGTGTGGTTCTTCAAATGACGCAGGGCAGGGATGTCTTCAGAACTTAGCCTGGAAACCAGTGATGGGGGCCCTGTTTCTAAAACCCCATCATTCTTGATTGTAACATGAGATGCTGCAAACACAAAGGCATTCTTTTGGCAAACTGATGAAAGGTTGAGTTGATCTCCTCCTCTCTTGAAAACACTTGCAATACTTTTTCTGTTCCAAAAATGGCTCCTGTTCATAAAAAAGTGAACACAAGGTACATTTATTCTTTGGAAGTATTAAACCTTTTGTTGAATCACAGAATGTTTATTCCCAAGAAAATAAAGGCACTGTTGTTCCACTTCTCCTTAATGTTTGTAGAGAACAAACACTTGCATTGGTGCCTGGTTTTTTTTTGATCTCTGTCTGTTCTGAAAGTTTCTCCATGTGTTTAGTTTCCTGTCAAGGTAACCCTTCAAAGGACTGTAGAAAATCAGTGTTTGTGGAGGCCATTTATGCTATGGAGCTGCCTCTATTGTTGCTATTGTTGTTTTTGTCCAACTGGCCACAAATGGCTCAAAGCCCCAGACAGTAGGGCTGCATTTCAGATCTGCTGGAAGGTGGGATCTCTGTTCTGAAGTGAGAATCTTGCATTTTGTTCTTTCAGGGAGCATTGTGAGCGTGGGAGATCCTAAGAAGAAATACACTCGATTTGAAAAAATTGGCCAAGGGTAAGTCCAGTCCCAGTTACTTTTGCAAAACCATGGGCCAGGTATTTTGCTGGTGTAATACCAAGCATGAAGACAGGCAAGCTCCAAGCATGATCAGATATGATCAAGTTTAGATCCTCCTGTCTCTCAGTACTGGTCAGAATTTATAACTGTGGTCAAAAGGAGTCATCAAAGACAACTTGATGCTGACAATATCTTATCTGCAGCAAGGAGCAGGACCTGAAACATCTCCTGTCCCTCAAGTGTGTGACTCTTGTTTGCTTGTTTCTTAGGAGAGATCATTTTTGTATGTCTCAAAATGATACGACCATGCTCAAGAAAGGAGAAAAAATATTATTACCTAAAGGAGCAACTTATCACCTGATGGCTGTCAGCTGACAGATCTCAGTAACATTTATTTCAAATATTTGCTTAAAACAATATTCAGTGGTCAGGCTTATAACCATATAGTTTATGAACTGAAGCCAGAGATGAAATAATAAGCTCTTTTTTCTAGCAGGGCTTGTAAAACCCAAAGATTCAGTAGTAGATAGTACCAATGCACTTCAGAGGAAAATACATCATCTGCCTTATGACGGATCCCTCATGGATCCTGCAGGTTCTAGGAATTTACTGAAAATAATCACCTGAGCCATTCCTGTTTGAAACCCGGCTTTGCTTACTGTAAATTGGATCAATTTGAAGTATGTCCTATGTGAGGAGGCAA
Source organism: Pomatostomus ruficeps (assembly GCA_013400735.1). Classification (NCBI taxonomy): domain Eukaryota; kingdom Metazoa; phylum Chordata; class Aves; order Passeriformes; family Timaliidae; genus Pomatostomus; species Pomatostomus ruficeps. The sequence goes on along the minus strand of VYZT01066326.1, from coordinate 18,187 downwards.
GAACAAAAGAACCTACCTCAAAATTAGGTATCTGACTTGCATTTTAAACACGGACTGCCTGCACCATTAGCGTTTCCTTGGCAGTGTTGTTGTTCCAGGAGGAGTGGTACCGTACCATCTGTGGTACCAAGACACTGCTGTCAGGGTAGGACAGAAGCTGTTTACTGGCATCAGGAGGTATTTTTCTGCCTTAACTGTTTGTGAGGTCTGAGCTCAGAGTAACCTGTTGCTAACCTAGAACAGATATGTACTGCAGAAAGGCTGACACACTCATATTCTTCCTCTGGCAGGTTTTATCTTAGATCCCTCTGGTTTGGTAGGGCCCTTATGGGAAGGTGTTTATGCTCCATTCATTGTATAAAAACCCTTTCTCAAATTCCAACTTGCTTCCTAACAGAAGCTTTGGTTCTTACTGTCATTTGTAAAATGTCTGTGGATACTTCAAGCTGTGCCCATCTCTTAGAAAAGAAGCGTCAGCTGAACAAGTGAGAGCAGAATAAACAAACATGGGAAGAAGATTATTGCTGTCACTGTGAGAATGTGACCATCACCCTCGTAGTGTTTTGTTTTGATAGTCCTAGCTGTGAGCTTGTACAAAGATGCCTTGACAACTTTTGGAAAGACAAGGGGCTGATATATGGCCTAAAAGGGTATCTAAATTGATTTCCTCCAGCTTTTAGTATAACCTGAAGATTCCATGGCCTCCTTAGAGAGGAGTGAGTGTGCTGCCGTAACTAACTTATGCCTCTAATACTGCAGGTCAATTTACTGTGATAGGGAAAGATCCTAAAGAAAAAAAGCATCAGAGAGGTAATCAAACAGGATGATCAGGAGGACCCAAAGTGCTGATGGCTGGGGTTTGGGTGTCTGCAAAGGTGCTGGGCTATGACACTGCCTCAGCAGGTGCTGATGTGCTCAGTTAATGCAGGTGCCAGTTCCAGAGCGGCCACCTCTGCATTGAGTTGGGTACAGCTATGCCAAAGGCAAGTGTGGTAGTGGTAAAAGTGAGCAGGTTTTTAGTAGCAGCTAATGAGAGCACTGCAAGGCAGGGAGAGTTGTGTCTGCTCAGAGAACTGCAGATAGGGAGCAGCTGCTTATGTAAGGAAAAGCAACTTGTCAAGCATATTGCACTTCATGGCTTCATACAGCTGGGAAGTTAATAAACAGTGTGATGGGTTTGCAGCCACTTTGCAGTGAACAGTAGTCAGCAGGCCTGTGCTGCAGAACAGGTCAGTGCTGAGTCTTTCTCTAGCTGAGGGTTGAAAATGTCACTGACACTAGAGGAAACTTAGTTCTAACTAGCACTTGATAAAGAGCTTGTGTTTGCTCAAGCAGTGTTAACTCTCATAGCAAGATGAATTAGTATGGAGCCATGAGCAGCCTAGTTTGTACTGCACTGCATCACAGTGACACACATCTAATAGTGAGTCCTGGCACCTGCCTAACTGCAGTAAACACAAGGTGCTGCCGAACTGATTAAAAGTTACTGATCAGAAATAAGTAACTCAGAAGTAAAAGTTTGTAATGCAGAATCGCAAAGTGTTTGTGATTAATTCACAGCTTTACTGAAATTACGTATATCTAAACTCCTCACAGGTGGCCTTGAGCATTCCAAAAGCATTCTAATTTCAGGAGCTGTTTTGAAATAAAGCCTTATACAACTTTGCTCAGGAGAATCATCATAATGTTAGCAATTCTGAATAAATGTTGACTTTTTATGAAAACAAATTGGATTAATCTTGTCAGTTAGTCATAGGAAAATGCATTTGCCTCTATTAAAAGAATGCATAGCATGCCTATTGAGAACATTGCTCTCAATGCAGACTCAAGATCTCTGTTGAATTAAACTGCTACTGAAATATTTCAGTCTGCAGGTAAACAAACAAGCCAGGGGTTCATGTGAAAAGGAGCAAACTGATTTTGATACTTTCAGTCACTGGGACACTTGCTAGATGCACATTCCTGCTTGTGGGAATTTCCTCACTGGCTCTCCCTTGCCTCGCTGCTCTTGCAGACATGGACTTCTTAAATGATGGCAGTGTAAAGCTGTGGTTTAGCTCAAAAGGAAGGCATTCAGAAGGAAGGGTTTGCAAGCCACCAGTTGCTTTGAAACCCAAAGGAATTTCCTCTGACTGGGGCTTTTTCTAGCCCTTCACATCATTACAGGGGACGAACATCTTTGAAGGAGTGGCAGATGGCAAACCAAACCCCACACTGTCTAGTCTGCAGGTGAGCACACCATTTTTTTCTGGTGGCTCTACAACACAATCTGTGTGTGCCACAGAAGCAACACACGAACACCGTGAAGAGTCCTTCACATGTTAGGTGCACTCAACAGAAGCAGCTGCCTATGGTTCTTGACACAGGAAGAAGCTCTCTAAGGATCCTCTGTTCTGAGTCCTTCTCAATTTGTGTGTGAAACAATAGATGCTTTAACCTGCTCTAGCTGTGACCTCACAGGATGGCTGGAAAATTACTTGCTTACATGCTGGAGAAAGCTGTATTTAGATCTTTTCCTCAAATGGCTGTCATATGTTCAGGGTTCTGAGAGTGACTGTGTGACGTTGCCTGAGTTTGGCAGATGGATTCAAATAAGAGGTGTGAGAAGGCCCAACTGGATTGTGTCTTACATTTCATGGAAAAAACACACTCACAGACACACAAAGTAAAAAGGGGGAAAAAAACTAAGTACAGCACAGCAAAATGAAAAAGAAATATATTATTTTCCATTTTAAGTAATTTAGTGTATCCATTGGAGATTTGCACCAGCCCTTTTTCTCCATGTTGGACTTCAGTTTTCTCTGCATGGCAGAGGGGTGCTGGGCTGCCATGCTGTTGGCTGAGGAGTAGGTGAACCCAGGTGTTTTATAAACATTCCAGGCTGCAGACCTCTCTTGTCTGGGCTGGCTTTCACTTCCAGGGACTAAAGTGTTTCTCAGTTTCTCCTGCTGTTTTGTTTTTAGGGCTTCAGGAACTGTTTATACAGCGATTGACATTGCCACAGGACAAGAGGTAAGTGTCAAAAATCCCGGCAGATTCTGCAGCTGTTAAGTGCTTTCTCCTCTGGTGTGAGCTGTGGCTAGAGCTTTGGGTGGCCAGAAGAGCTTTCCTGCAAAGGCTGTTTCTCTGAAGCATGGACAAATGTCAACTGGCAAAACCTATCATCTGCTGTCTTCAGCTTTTCAGTGAAAGGTCTTCAAGGGCATTGTGGTTCTGTGCCTCAGTAACTGAACACTTTTGTGTCCATATGCTTTCCAGCAACACTGGATCTGAGGTTTTTGTAAATGCCTGAAAAGGTGCCTGTGACTTCCTAGAATCAGTAAGAGCCTTGGTGCTCTCTCTGCTTGGGTGGATGCTTCACCTATAGCTTTTAAGGCCAATTTTAAGAGATTAATTTTTTTATTTACTCTGTCTTCAGAACAGGTTGGTGTTCTCCACAGTAGTGTTGATCCCACCCTGGTACCATGTTATATTATCCCTGAATGTTTTTTTTAATGGAGAGAAATCTGCTAAGAAATCCCAACAAGCTTTTGTGCTGATAAAAAGTAGATAATTTTTACTCCCAGTGTAAGTGTATTGGTTTAGAAATTGTTCTGTCTCTGTTCCCCATTGTGTATCAAGTTGTACTTTTACAGAGAATGTTGATCTAGATACACAACTTAACTCTGTACATTTACAGCAAAAAATATGCCTATGCATGTGGCTAGCAGTGCAACTTGTAAAATCAAAAGATCTGTCATGATTAGAGGCCTTGAGAGAACCCTGGAGGTGGTCACAGTTTCCTTTGTTGCTGTGAGGAATAAATAGGTTTGTTACATTGCTTGATTTTGGATAGACTTTGTCATAGAACTGCCAGAAAAAAGGAGGGCAGTGGTGTCTGTCAGAGAAGGACACAGTCTCAGTCTTAATTACTAAATCTGTTAAGGCATCCATGAGCTGATGGCACCTGCCATCATTTGGGCCCAGTTTATCTGTCCCAGGTTCAGACAGTAATACTGTTTACCATTTGTTCCATCACACATTTGGCCTTCAAAGTATAATGCAAGACACAATTAAGGAGAAATCATGTTTTGGACTCAGTTTTGTTTCAGTCATACTGCAGCTGGTAAGAAGGCAGTCGTGTTTTGGTGTAAGTGACAGCCCATTACAGTGATCATATTAGTGAAAAACAGACAAGGTCATGTCTCAGAGAATCCCACTGCTCTGGGGCTCCAGCTTCAGGTTCCTGAATTCTGTTTTCTGGCTGTCAGCAGAGATTCAGATCTGAATCTTACTGGTAGCTCCTTATACTCCTGCAGTGCTGCGTTTGGTAACTGCACTTAGATGGGGTTTTCCAAGGGGTCTAAAAGCCCTAAGCCTTCCTTATAACCCTGGGCATATCTAGAAAATACCAACACATAGATTATTTCTTTTTAGACTCTGACAATAACTGCAAATGTAAACTGTGTTAAAGAGTGTTCTTTAGAGGAGCAAATCAAAATTTCAAAAGTTGGGAAGTGCTAGGATTGTTATTTTTGTTATGGACCAACATCTGCAATGTATGTCTGTGTTTGCTTTGTTACGCAGTCAAGAATAGCAGGTAATACAATAAAAAATCATGTAGTTATTTACTGCATGTTCATTCTGATCTTGTGCAACAGACTGCTCAGGTTAATAGTTTTTAATGTCATTTTAGGTGGCCATAAAGCAAATGAATCTCCAACAACAGCCCAAAAAGGAACTCATTATCAATGAAATCCTGGTCATGAGGGAAAATAAGAATCCAAATATTGTTAACTATTTAGACAGGTACGTTGTTCTGGTATTATCATGTGAATGTTCATTTACACACTGCAGGCCAAAGGTTAAAGAAACCCTTTGATCACGGCAGAACATGAAGCTCTTTATTATTTCTCTGGTCATCTCCAGTGGGTGGGAGGAGATTGCATTGTCTCTACATTAGTCTTTTCTGGCATACGTAGTTTGAAGTCTGTTTTCAAAAACCTGGATCAGCCATATCTTACTAAAACAACAGTCTGTCAGCTCCATGTTCCAAGTATCTCCATGTTGTTTTGTTGTTCTGGTGTTTTGGTTTTTTTTAAAGTTGATCAGATTTTCTGTGTCTTGTGCAAAGTGCTTACAAACCATCCTAGAAATTCTTTCCTTTGGGCTGTTTCCACTATTTCCCATTGCTAGGGATGCCAGGAAGACTAAGTTCTTGTTTCCAGAAACACCTAATTTGACAGTTTTTAAATTGCCTTTCCTATTTCTGAATGTTTTACAAGGTTTTCCAAACATTTGACCAACTTCTGTCCTCAGTGGTGCATACCCTCCTTCCATGGGTAACTTTGAAAGTTGTGTAGCCTCATTCCTGAGGTTAATGGTGGAATTCATGAGTTAAGATGATGAACCAGCTGATGGCATGTGTCCTTGTTCCAGATTTATCTTTGCTGTTATTAAAGTGCATTCTTCACTTATTTGTCACCTAGGACATCTCCTTTTTCATGGATGTGCCTTTCTCATGTAGACTGTGCAGATTCCAAGAACAGTGTAGCCTAGCAGGAATGTCCTTTTCATTTTATTCTGTCTTCATTTGCAAGTGACCTGGAGACAAAAATCAGTTGTAGGTTATGATTATTCATTAATTTAGCTATGCACATTCATCTCCACACCATTGTTTTCTCCTTTCAGCTACCTTGTTGGTGATGAACTGTGGGTGGTGATGGAATACTTGGCTGGAGGCTCTTTAACTGATGTTGTCACTGAGACATGTATGGATGAAGGACAGATAGCTGCTGTCTGTCGGGAGGTGAGGGATCCCACTTGTGCTTCTGTTTGCATGGACAGGATGCTGCTTCTGTTTCTCTGGTTTTGTCATTATATGGAGAAGAAAGAGCGGATCCACTGCAGCAGCAGTCATTCTGTCTGTTTGCAGGGGACAGTCTGTAGCAACAATTGATGTTTCCCTTCAAAAGCTGATACGTACTTTCCCGTAGAAAGACATGACTCTTGCAGTGTTGAAGCAGCGAGCTCTTCCTCTTGACAGCACCTTGTTCTGCCATTCCTCACCATTGCCGTAGAAAGGAAATCTCTTAGAGCCATTTCCTTTCTTGTGTGGTGAAATCATGTCATGAGTTTTTGCCCTTATATTTCTTTTTTCTCTTGACAGTGCTTGCAAGCCCTGGATTTTCTTCATTCCAACCAAGTGATCCACAGAGACATCAAAAGTGACAATATTCTTCTTGGGATGGATGGATCTGTCAAATTGAGTAGGTGTTCTTGGTCAAGTGCATCATTCCTGGATGTGGGGTGTGGGATTGCTTTTGAGTAACAGCCAGTTCTCCAAAAGTGGTGCTGGTGGAAGTGCCTGGACCCTTGCTGAGGCCACAGCTGCAAATGTGCAGAGAAGTCTAGAGGGAAACAGAGGGTCAAGAGTGGCTTTGCTTTGTGTATGACCCTTCCAGAGTGGAGGAAGTTATAGTCTAAAGCTTCAAATGACTAAGTAAAAGCCACTGCATGAAACCTGAGGGTTTCTTTAAGTGACCAATTCCATATTACCTTGGCTACAGCCCTGAGGAAACAGAGCATGGCTGTTTTTCCAGCTAGATTCCACAGTGCATTCTCAGACTTAAGGTGGGGAATTCTTTTGCTTGGTTTCATAATTCAAGCTGGCATTAACAGTGTTTGTTTTTCTCCTCAGCTGATTTTGGCTTCTGTGCTCAGATCACCCCTGAGCAGAGTAAACGGAGCACAATGGTGGGGACTCCTTACTGGATGGCACCAGAAGTTGTAACAAGAAAAGCATATGGCCCCAAAGTGGACATCTGGTCACTTGGGATCATGGCAATAGAGATGGTGGAAGGAGAACCTCCTTACCTTAATGAAAATCCTCTCAGGGTAAGGTGAAATATCAGATACCACTGTCTTTCTAATCTGTGCCATATTTTGTCTTCCATGAGATTAAAAACCCATTCACATTGGCTTGAACTAGTTCTACAAAGACGCACTTCTAAAAGTGTTCCTACAGCGCATCAGCATCTGCTGTAGCTTTGATTGCATCACTCTGAGAACCTCAGAAGTGATGTGTGCCTGTGCAGAAACTTGCCATTTTGGCCTTCAGCAATGCTTGAAATTTCTCATGCCCTTTTTGAACTCTCTTTGAGCTGTATCTCTGAATGACAAAAATTTTCAAGTGCCATGCTTTTCCAGTTGGCAAATTTTTCTGAAAAACATTGGAGCTGTACCTGCAGTCGCAGAATTCTCTTCTGTCTCAGACCAGTGCTGATTGATTACCTGAACCTTCCAGGAAAGGTCACTGGTTCTAGTAATGCCATAATTATTTATTATCAAACACATTTCTAAAAGTATCTTTTAGCACAGATACTTGCAGTAAACTAGTGTATTTTGAAGTTTTCAGTTTTATCCTAATGTCTTCAAATGAAATGGCCAGTTCTTACATCAAATGAGTGTGGAGTAGTGGAGGAATGTGTACCAGGATAAAACCTCATGACTGACAGCTGAAAAAAAATGCTGCATAGTTAATTCCTAACACAATGCAAGGATTTATAAGAAAATTCATTTTTACCTCTGTGCATACATACCTATTTTTTGTTAAGGCTAGAATTAGAATAGAGCATGACCTTTAGCTTTGTCCATGCTGTTAAGCTGTGCTGTCTCTCGTCTGTGGCACCCAGAACTGTGTATTGCAATCTGACAGAAGAAACATTAGGGTCAGGACATACCCCCCAGCTGCTTAAGAAAAGAATACATCAATTATACAAATTTCAGTCTTTCACTCTTTTTGAAAAAGGTTTCTGAGTTTTCTTGGAAGACTTCCATTGGTTTAGTAGATGCCCTGGGGTTTTTGGTTCTAGGGTACACATGTGGAGGATTGTGCACTGTGTCACCTCGTTAGGGTGGATAAGAAAGAAACAGGTTTGGATTCAGAGTGATGCTGAATAAGCAGAGTGCACTGTAGCTGGCAGGGTGGTATTAGGCCTCTGTCACTGCAGCCGTGTTGTAGCAACAGACACCTTTTCACATCACAGTTCTGCTTCTATTTCCTATGAAGACAGGACCCCATACTTCGCTTGCAAAAATGCAGTTGCCTTGTATAAGGCAGCAAAAACAGGTGAAAAGAATTAGCATTATTGATCTGGATGCTGAAAATTCCCTGCTTTCTTAATCTCAGATGTTGATTAGGGCTCCTCAAGAAACCTTTGGTCAGCTGTTAGAAAAATAACTGTATTTCCTGTTCCTGACCAAATTCACAAGTCCAGTATTCTTGAGATCTGTGTAAGAGGTCTCAGCTGTCTCCAAACAGGAGAGCTTATAAAACAAGACTGCTTTTTACAGCAGAATTTTTTAGCTGATAGCACACAGTAGTTGTTGGATTTCTTGCAATATATAGTGAACATATTTCTTTCATAGCCCAAGCCACTTTCTTCGTGTCACCTATCCTTCAGTATTCCAGCTTCTAAGACCTCCTCTTTCATGCCTGGCAGTTTCTGGGATGGGGATGTCATTAATGGATGTACTTGAGTATTAAAATCAGTGGAGGGTTACCATAGGGATGGAATTACACCTTTTTCTGATGACACTATTAAAAGTTTTTCTTTTACCACATAAGTGAAGCTGATTTGGAATTTAGAGGCTGCTGAAAGATAGCTGAAGGTGGCTCCTGTCTGCCCAATTATGCCTTTTCATTATAATATATTTGTGCATGCTACTTGACATGTGTGTTGAACATGAGGCTCCAAATGTTTCTGGGTTTTTATCCAAGGAATAAGCTCGTGGATTTTTTTTTTCCCATCCAGTAACCATTTTTCATCAAGAACAGAGCAAAAAACTTGATGGATTTTGTTTTGTGGAAGCCATACTTTTGGGACCAGTGAGCACTGCAGAGATGCATTTTATGTAATAATCCTTTGAAATAATATATTTAGATCACACTTACTCTTTAAAATGGCCTGTAAAGCTGTGTCAATACTTGGAGAAGTAAAATGTGCTGATGTAGTTCCTACTAACTAGGTCAGCCAATGAAATCAGCTGTTAAGGCAAGATCATTTTGATGTTGTAATAGCTGTGACTGCATGAGGATTTGATTTTTTGGGGGTAAGGGTGTTTGTGGTTTTCGGTGGTTTTTTTGTTCTGTTTTTGTTGTTGTTGTTGGTTTTGGTTTTGTTTGAAAGGGGTGGTTGTTGTTGTTTTGTTTGGGGGTTTTTTTGTTGATACAGGAAAGTCATTTCCAGCCCTCTGCCAGGGAAGAAACTGCCAGTGGAGATTGGAACTTAAAAATAGGGTCTGTGTGAGCATTTCTGGGCATGAATGAAACAATCTTCTGTTTCCTTTGTCTCCAGGCGCTGTATCTGATAGCTACAAATGGGACACCGGAGCTGCAGAACCCAGAGCGACTCTCGTCTGTGTTCCGAGACTTTCTTAACTGCTGCCTGGAGATGGATGTGGACAGGCGAGGGTCTGCCAAGGAACTTCTGCAGGTAAGTTATGAAGTGACTGCAGGTGAAACAGATGTCCAAGGGATCCGTTTTCTCATCAGATAAAGGCATCAAGTGGCCCTCCCACATACTAATCTCCAGTCTTGGTGCTTTCAAACAAAAACTAAATAGAATCCTAGAACGGTTTGGGTTTGAAAGAGAGCTTTAAAGGTCATCTAGTCTGAATGAGCTGGGATCTCTTAAACTGGGTCCCATTGCTCGGAGCCCCATCTGACCTGACGGTGAATGTTTCCAGGGATGGATTTCCACCTACAACACCCCTGGGCAACCTGTACCAGTGTTTCACCACTCTCCTTGTAAACAATTTCTAAATTAGATCAAATCTAAATTGATTGTCTTTGGGTCAAAAACCATTCCCTCTTGATCTGTTGCAACAGGCTTGTCTCTCTTGCTCCTCTCTTAGAGGTTTCTGCCACCCAAGCAGGGACAGCTGAACAGGACTTGTCTCAGCCCTGTTTGCTTCCTAGCACAGTCAAACTGCTCCAGGTTTGCTGCCAGGTTTTGTGGCAGAGAGGGAGCTGCAGAACATGCCACTTGACTGTCCTTGCTGGGAAGGAAGGTGCCAGTCAGCTCAAGAGGGCCAGGGGATGGAAGAGTAGACACTGCTCTACCTTGCAAGCCAGAGCTGAGTCCATCAGCACTCTGCCACTTGTCTCACTGCTCTTGACTTGCTGCTGAAAACCTGTACCTCAGTACATGTCCTGAGAAAACACATGAGCCTAAATCCTATTGGGTTAAACATTTCTTAGAGGTAGTGTAGTTTCCTAAGGAATGACTTACACACATCTTTTTTGATAATTAACACAGTTTGTGTCTTCAGAAAGGAAGAACCTAAGTGAGTCTTTTGAATTTCCTGAAAGGAGCAAAGCTTTGGGGCAGCAAGCAGCATTCCCAGAGCACTGGCACAGCAGAAATCCCAGCAAGCTGAAAACACCTGGATAAATGGATTGATAAGTGTGTGGGCCATGTTTCTCTGTGATAGCAATGTCCTGAACATGAAGGTGGAAGTGCGGATGATCTCCTCAGTCCTATTTCTGAGTATTTCTGGTAACGAGTAGAATCCTGCCTGAGCCTGTAACTGAGTTTGGAAAGTAATGGTTCTTTTTTTTCCTTTGGCAGCATCCATTTTTAAAATTAGCCAAGCCGCTCTCAAGTCTGACTCCTCTGATCATTGCAGCGAAGGAAGCAATTAAGAACAGCAGCCGCTAGCACTGCAGGTCGACTTTCTGCCCTGCCAGCTCAGAGCAGGACTGAGAACACAAACTCTGTAAAACCTCAACTCTCGTGCTGCGGGACAGATGGATGGATGAACAAACTAACGCTCACAGTCATGGTGGTAGGACCACCCCAGTTCCTCGAGGAGTAAAAAATTATCATTTGTCTTCTTCCTGTTTTCCGGCTCCTTAATTTATTTTTAAGATGAATCGGGGCTAAGGACAGAGAGGTAATGACAGAAAATGCTTTGCTGCCTCAATCATTTCCAAGGTAAAGCAAATTCAGTTGGAAGATTCCCTTCCTTCTCACCCTGTGAATAAGCTGTACATTCACTTTTAAATTGTCAGTTCTTTCTTAATGATGTAAAGTCGTGTTTATGGGGTTTTTGGTATGGTTTGGAATTGGAGAAGGGCAATTCTTCATTCATCAACTCCAGACTGCACTGCCTTTTGAATACGGCCCACTCGCCAATTTTTGCCCAGTCATGGTGCTTCTAGATGAGGAAGAAACTGCAATTGCATTTCCAACCAAAAAAGAATGAAGAATGGGACAGACAAAACATCCTGTGGAGATTCAGGATGCAGGTGTTCAGCTGGGACTGTGTAGTGTTTCGGTTCTTGCCAATTTGGTTTATATCCCTAACTGCAATTTTTTGTCTGGGTGAGAGTCTTACTGAGATGAAAAAGCAGAAAGATTAGTCTCTGTGCTTGGAACAGGCTTGTCTGATGCAGAGCTGTCAGAACAATGTTAGGGGAGAGCGGGCCCAGCAGTACCCGGGGCTCAGCCCCAGCAGAGCCCTAGCAGAGCGCAGAGCAGCCTCAGCATCCACAGAGGTGGGCTAGAAGGAGGCCCTGGTAGCTGCAAGAAGCAGCAGCCCAGCCCTGCGTGCCTCTTCCTGGGACAAGACTAATCTTCCTGTCTTGGAGCCAAAGTGGGTGTGGGATGCTCTTGAGGGGAATCGTGGCCATGCTGTGAAATGTGCAGCCTGGTGGGATTGCCTATCCTAAGTCTCTGCAGGAGTAGAGAAGGGCAAACAGAGTGAAGCAGTGGTGTCACTTCTGAGGGTGCCTGTTCTTCTCCAAACTGTCTTGTAGCTCCTGGGAAAGGTTCATAGTGTCTGCGGAATTCTCGGCAGAGGGGGAGGGAGCTGGGCTGCTCTGTGGGGTCCTGCATAGGTGAGTGTCCTTTAGGCACAGGAGTTCTGCCCTCGGAACCGAGGCTGACACAAGGGACAGTCTGCACAGTTCAGATCTGCAGGAGCCAGTGCAGCAGCCAGCTCTGGAAGAAAGCGCCTTAAAACCTGGAGTTGTGCACTGAGCAAGAGCAAAGGTGTGAAATGCAGAGTGGATTGCATTACTCAGAGGCACCAGGCCAGCCTTCTTTCTGCTGTCCTATATATGGCAAACACTGCACAATGAAGCTCTGAGTTGCTGCAAGAGAGGGAATTGTGGATGTGCCTGAGGATTGTGCTTGACTAATCAGCAGATTTGAAAGGGAGCAGAATAGTTTCAGTATGCAATTTGTGTTTTATTTATTAGTTTCTGAAAGAGTGTGGCTTCACTCAGTAAAAGCATTTGCACAGCGTATTTGTTGCTGTGTTTTACGAGTACAGCTCGTGCAAGACCTTCAAAACAGCAGCTGAAGCAACCCAGTCAACAAAAAAAACCCCCACAGTAAAACAGTTTTCTACTATAGATCTTCATGTTGGCCTGGTCCGACAAAGGGTTAAGTAGCTTTTCAGGCACTCACTGCCTTCTTGTCTGGCCAGCAGGAATGAAGGATGCTGTTCTTGAATTAGGCGGAGCTTGTCTGGCTTTGGCTTCCTGTTTAGTTGCAGTCTTTGGGTTGCAAGTATCCTTACTGCTGCTACCCTCACTCGCGCTGGGCGTCCCAGTGTCCTTGGCAGAGGCAGCAGGCAGAGGCAACCCTCCTTGAGTTACCACAGCTAAGTAGGAATTAACTTCATTTCCTGGGGAGCACAACAGGTCCAATTTTTCATTTGGCCAAATAACATGCCAAGGCAAGCAGCTCTGGTTTCCTGACCTGGGGGAACATTGGGAGGAGCTGAGGGAGCCACCAGGAGCCCACAGCTGGAGCAACAGTGGAAGACAGGACCTGGAGCAATGGTTGCCAGGCTTTCCCCTCCTTAAAAGAAGCCCCTGGGGAGTGGGAGTGGCCAGGACAGGCAAACAGGCCATAACACAACAGATTATGCAGAAGGGCGTGCAGGAAGGTGCTGAAGCCCTTACAGCTTGACCAGAGAGCAATGGTGTCCACCAGACAGAAAGCCATGGCTTCTCTAAGCCCAGACAGAGCTCTGGTGGGATCATGCTGTCAGCCAGGTGTCAGCTGTAGGCTGTGCCCAGCTCTTAGGCCAGTCCTGGTGGCAGCATGAGTACAGCTGTGGGCCGTGTGCCCAGGGAGAGGAACGCCTCCAGTTTGGGCTAGAGCTGCAGCAGGAGGCAAATAGGGGCAGGAGTATCCAAGCTCACCTGAGCCCCTTTCCATCATTTACCAGCAGTCCTGGCTAAGTGGGAGATCCCAGGTGATTTGGAGGATGGCAAATGTGACATTGATCTACACAAAGACATGGAAGGAGGTTCTGGGGAACTACGGGTCTGCCAGCCTGACCTCAGTGCTGGGAAAAGTGACTGGAGCAGATCATCTGGCACATACAGAACAACTATGCGATCAGGCCCAGTTAGTGTAGGTTTCTGAAAGGCAGGTGCTGCCTGACCAGCCTGATCTCCTTTTACGATAGCATGACCTGCGTAGGGCATGAGGGGAAAGGCTATGGAGGTGTCTACCTGGAATTTAGTAAAGCCTTTGTCAGTGTTTCCCACAGCTTTCTCCTGGAGAAACTGGCTCCTCATGGCTTGTATGGGTACACTGTTCTCTGGGTGAAAAACTGTCTGGATGGCCGAGCCCAGAGAGTGATCGGGAATGGAGTTATATCCAGCTAGAGCTGTCACCAGTGGAGCACCAGGGCTGGTTACTGGGGCCAGTTGTGTTCAATATCTGTATCAGTGATCTGAACAAGGGGATCAAGCCCTCAGTCAGATGACACCAAGGTGGTTTGGAGGTTCGATCTGCTGGAGGACATGAAGGCTCTGCAGAGGGATCTGGACAGGCTGGATTGATGGTCCGAGGCCAGTTGGATGAGGCTGAACAAGGCAAAGCATTGAATCCTGTGCTTGGGTCATAATGACCCCCTGCAGTGCTCCAGGCTTGGGACAGAGTGGTTGAAAAATGCCTGGGAGTGCTGGTTGAGAGCTGCTGAACATGAGCCCACAGTGCACAACTATGTGAAAAGAGGTTGGAACAATGGGGGAATTGGTCTCTTCTCCCAAATAACAAGCAATGGAATGAGAGAAAATCACTCCAAATTGTGCCAGGGAAGGTTGAGATTGGATATAGGAAAAATTTCTTCATCAAAAGGGTGGTCAAGCTTTGCAACAGGCTGCACAGGGCAGTGGTTGAGGCACCATCTCTGGAGAGATTTAAAAGATGTGTAAATGTGGCACTTGGGGACAAGGTTTAGTGCTGGACTTGGCAGTGCTGGGTTGATGGTTGGACTAGATGAGCTCAGAAGTCTTTTCCAACCTGAATGATTCTGTTCTGTTTAGAAGACTTTGTTTCTCTTATGAGGTCCCATTTTTGTCTGTCAGCTCAAGATCTGTGTCTGTAGGAGAAGCTTCCTTGTGAAAGAGTAATTCGGGCTGAAGATGGGCTGCCCTCAATGTGTAGAGCATTCATCAGGATGAAACATGTTTATATTCCTGTAAGAAGTGAAGAAATGAGTGACAGTTTCTGTTTTCGGTATATCTTACTTTTTCCTATCCACAAAAGAACAGACAGCCATCCTTTAAAAGGAAAGCACTTCGTAAATGGCACTTGTTTGCTGGACATAGAGTCTAAATACTTCTGTTGACAAACTACACTGTTTGATTGGGGAAGGGGGGAATTTCCTGTTCATTTTGTTTACCTATAAGTGTTTCAGCACCTCTACTTTAAAAAAAAACTTACCACCACAACTCTCCAGAAGACAGCAGGTATGAAAAATAGGGAAATCAAATAGTAGCTTTTTTTTCCTAATCAATGTATGGCTCAGCATGCAGAATATTGTTGGCACTGACTTTTTAAAGACAACCGCTGTCCTAAGAGGCCTTACTTATTATTTTATTAAATATTACATTTCTTTTTCTTTGCATCAGCAAATCTAGAGATTTTTCTTCTAAAAGCAATTCCTGTGAGGCAGAGAAGATTCAGCAAAAATAATCTCTGCCAGTGGCTGTTTTCAGCATGGAATGTACTTGCCCAGCTGAGGCTGTGTGATGCGCAGGGAAACACACCTCCAGTATCCCTGTGGCTCCGTGCTTGGGACGGTCTCTGGTGCTAATTCTCATTCACTAGATACTGGAAGATGGCAGCAGATCCTCTCAACCTGGATATTAAATGTAGAAAAAACACAAATATTTTTTAAAAATCCAACAACACAAAACCTCAAAAATGTAGTCCTGAGGGGGTCAAGTCTTGTACATTATTTACAGGCTCACAGAGTATATTAGGATTGACAATAGCATTGACCTTCCAGAAAGGAAAGAGACAAATAATGTAAAATCTCTGGAGCCACCTCAGGTTTTCTGACTGCTATCCTCAGATCAAGCAATTAGTTATGTATATTTTTGAAGTATTAGAAATAGGCTGTTTCTGTTACAAAATGAAAAGTAAACGTTTCAGACATATTCATTCCAAGGTTTTAAAAGACTGGTTAATTGTCTTCATTTTTAAATTAAACAGTGAAATACCCTATCCCAGAGCTTGACTATGATTCCCATTCCTGCAATGAAGATGTGTGAAAATGAGCCGATAGCTCACTGTGGTTTAAATGTGTTTTGGGACAGAAGCATGATAGCAGTAAAGTCAGGGAAGTTTGAGAAGCACAGAAAAGTTTATTAATTTAAGAAAAAAGGAAAAGAAGATAACCATATCTATGTAAAATTCCATACAGCTCCTGCATGCACTCCTGGGAACCTGCACGGGGGTGGATCTTACAGTGCTCTCAGGGTTGGATCCCAAACTTGGGCTGGGGTTACATTCTCACCTCTTGTGTCCAGTGCTTTTGTAAATATATGTGTATTTATTCCTCATCTTCGGCTTCTAGTTGGCCACTCCACTAGTGAACTCAAGGGTTTGTGCTGAGTTTCTTTGAGGCCAGTGGCTGCGCTTTGGCAGGTCTTTGTGCTAGTCTTTCCCTATATCCTGCCACCAAAAATGAAGCACATTCCAGTCACCACGAGAAGGGAAATAAGTACCTGTCTCCTGTCCTCTAGTTGTAGGAAATGTCACCATACTCTATTGTTCATATGGCAGTTATTTCCAATATATAATCCTTGGTGTGGCTACTGAATATTCCTCACACTGAGCATGTAAATATTTCTATTTCTTGGTCCAGTGAGCAAAGAGCCAGAGAGAGCCCTGTGGCATCTACCATTAAAAGCAGGAGCCAGTGTTTCTTTGCTTGACACCCAGGGCATGCCCTCTACTGCCAGCTTTGCCAAAGTAGCCTAAGTGCTACCAAGTCAGTAGTCCGTACACCTTCCTGGTGGACCATTCATTCATGCCCAGATGTGCAGCAACTTAATGATGGGTTTATGAAGACCTATAAATGTCAGTGTTCATATCCTTTTTTTTCCCTCTCCTCTCCCCATACCACATAAATATCTTCAATTTTATCCCAAATTTTCAGGAAGCAGATAAAGGATAACCTTTGTCTTTCAAGAGAAACCATCCAAGCTTTTTTTGAGTGTGATTTGCACTTCAGGGAGCTTTAAAACTTCTCTTTGCTTGTGTCTGTCCTTGAGCTGACAGGGTAATTTTATTTTTCTGACTGAAACTTGCAGAATTTCACCTATCCAACTCTATGGATGCAGTCTAGAGCTGATTGGCATAATCCTAGGTGTGCATTGTGCCTGCAAACCACCACTGGCCTGAGCCTACCAGTGGTTGCATGTACCTTTGAGGACAAGAGTCATCTCAAAAGAAAAAATGGTCTTAGAATAAAGAGGAGGAGGGATGCCCATATGCTCTTCATGGGTGCCCTTTGGGCTGCTATGTGGGCACGAGTCTGCAAACTTTGTGTTTGCTGCTTAGCAATTCCCCCAGGCAAGCACTTGAGTTCTGCAAGAATCTGACCCTGACTGAGGAAACTAGGGGCAATATCATCAGTTAAAGTTGATAATACTGAAAACTGCCAAGGGATTTGATAGCCTGTGTTCACAGTGGCTTTGCCCTGCACAGTTTTCCAGCAGACTGCACATAGCTTCAGCACTTGTGTGTCAGGTACCTACTGCTCTATTTGGTGGCACCATGTTCACAGCTGCTGGATGCTTGCGAGCAATACCTGCCTTGCCCAACTTAGATACAAAGCCAAAAAGAGCATGGTTGGGTGCCATGGCCTGGGTTGGCAGACATGAATGCAGGTCAGAAGAGCTGTCAGGCACATGTGCAGACACCTTTGAATTACAGCTCTCTGGTGTTACAGGTTTACGGATGCCAGCCACTGGAATAAGTTCCAACCCTGGTATCCAGAGGTCTTTTCCAACATAAAGGATTCTACAGTACTGTGGTTCTATTGGCTAGATTGAGCTAGGTCCATGTTAGCAACTTTAGTTTGATCAAAAAGTTTCCTATTGGTCAGCTCTTGTGGCCTAAGGCTTTAGGTCCTTTAGCTCCTAGTACTGAGCTGCTCATGCTCTAAATGAGACTACTTCAATTCCTTCTAGAACACTGAGAGGGCAAGTGTGTAAAAACACGAGTACTGTTTATGTGTCACCTACTCTCTGCCCTTCCTGCCTTTCAGGGGTTTGAATCAGGAAAGAGCTTTCCTAAAGAATAAAATAAAGCAGTGTGTTACTTCTCCCAGCTCTCGCTCTTTCCAGTCTCTGCACTTGGCTAGTTTTGTCCCTCTTTCTGTGCCCTTTGCTCCCCCTGTGTTCAGTGGCTGCTACCCAAGACTGTGTAACTGGCACAGATAAAGTGATCAAGACCCTCAGTTCTCTGTCCTTTGAGCTGCCTGGTCACAGCAGCCTTTTCAATCTGGAAGCTCGATATGGGGAGAGAATCCCCACCTCCATTCCTTGCAAAACCTCCAGGAGCCCAGGGCCTGCCATCTGAAGTCAGTGCATTGAGGGCTCCCAGATAGCTCAGGCTGGTGTGACACCACTGCAAATGGGAAGGAATAGTGACAGGAGGCTGTTTTGAAAGGTCTATTTGCTGCTGCACAGTGTGTGTGTCTAGCCCTGCCCCAGGCTTAGGGATCATATTCAAGCACTGTTGCTGCTCTGTCTGGAGTCAGTGAGAATTTGGTTGTTGCAGTCAGTGCCGGCAGAAGCGGTCGCTGAAGCAGCAGGTGCTGACAGTGCCCCAAGCCCCGGGGCCAGAGGGATCCCTTAGCTGCCTGGGTGTGAGGGAGCTGC
>VYZT01066322.1:0-16435 GCA_013400735.1 Pomatostomus ruficeps | reverse complement strand
TAGGAACAATCATGGGTAAGAAGGCTGGGATATTTTTTTCAGGCTTTCTTATGCTTGTCTTCCTGCTATGACATTACCTAAGAAACAAGACCCTATATTTTTATATAACTTAGGCTGCAGCAGTACAGAGTTCCTTCCTTAAAAAGTAAACTAATTACCTTTCTACTATCCAAAAATTTATGGGGTTTTAATATTTGTCTTTTTTACATGCTATACAATACAAATGCATGAACAAGTTTATTAGGCCAAGTGAGATTTTAAAGAGGATTATTAAGACAGCATACTAGGATGAGGAAGACAAAGGCAAATAGGAACATAAGAAGATTGTGACTTTAACATTCAAATTGCTCTAATTTGTGAGAAGAGTAAAGTGCACAGCCACACATTGGCTGCTAAATGTAATTAGAGAGCAGAACTAAGACTGTTAGTATTATTTTTTGTATGTGCTACCATGACACATTATGTCCTGCTTTACAACAGACATCCTGGAGTGGTGATTGATGGCCTGAGCCTGTTGGTGTTTAAGAGGGATTTGAGAATAACATTTAATAACATTTTTTAACTTGGTCAGTCCTGAATTGGAAAGGCAGTTGAACTAGGTGATTGTTGTAGGTCTCTTCCAGCTGAAATAATCTTGGAGGCATTTCAGCTGAGCTGTCAGTTGTGTCACCTTTTATAGAAACCTAAGACCTATTTTCCTAACTTTTTATAGATGATTGAAACTGTACTACATTTTTCCATGGACTTCTTAAATCCCATTTTAAGCAATGTGGAACTACCTCACTTTGTTGTTATCTATAGCTTGCATTATATCTTATTCTTAAGACAGTTCTTTTAAAAACAAGGGGGAAAGATTAAAAAAAAAGTACCTCTTATAGTGATTGTGCATCTTTAGCATTTCTTATCTCACTATAATCATTAAAAGAGTATTAGTAAAACTTCTGAAAAACTGAGCAAAATGTCAATTTTAAATGCCATCGAGTGTTTCTTGCTGGCAATAGAATAATTTGATAAAACTGTAGCCATGGATGTTTGTGTCTGTCATGGCTGATCTCAGTAAAATGATAGCTTTTAGTCTGAAAAAGTACTTCTGCTATGTGAACTAATCTAAGAGTGCTAGTAAACTGCCCCTACATTTGCTATCATATCAGAGATAGCTTGTTCACAGGAATATAACTTTCATAAGACAATATTATAGTAAAACCAGATGATCTGATGTCCTTTGTTGAGAGGTGCTAAAAGGTTTAGTTACACAAGAAAAGTTTGGATTACTAGTGTATGTGTGCAAATTTCATGATACTATTACTGAAAGTTATAGGATGTTCTTAAATCTGACTGTTAAAAAGTGTCCTTTGCCTGCACAGCTGTTGCAAGGATTCTGCATATGTGGATGCTAGGCAAGCGTCAGAGAAACGGGAAAGATTTTTTTTTCTATAGTTTCCTCCCTTTTGAGAAATTGAGTGAAAAATATATAGGGAAAGACGGTATTCCCATAGAAGGCTGAGCAAGAGTTTCTTCCACACAGTGAATGGAAAATTCTCCAGGAGTGATGCTGAAATTTTCAGTCAGGTCATGTAGTCTTTTAGGTAAGACAGATAGGCTTTAGACATGTGAGAAGCTAAAAGTTTATCTAGCAGGTGACTGAGGTGGTGACCTGTGTGGGAGGAGGCCGTGAGTTACCATGTGCCATTCACAAACAGCTTCCTGTGAAGCTGTTATAAGCAACCTCTCACATGCCAAAACTCCCACTAGTCAGAGGACAATGTGGTGCCTGTTCTCTAAAATATTTGAGAATGACAACTGCCTTGGGGGCAGAAATGCTTTTGGGCACATGCTGCTAGAGATGCTGCTGGAGGGATTGTTGGAGACACTCTTGGAAGGAGGCCCTCCCTGATAAAGGGCTTGTACTTCCAAAGGGACTATGGCCTGTGGGTAACACCTGCTGGAGTTAGAACACCTCAGAGGGTTTGGCAGCCTGTCAGTCCTATTCTGCAGTAGGAGACATCTCTGAGCAACTGTAGACTATGGATGATCCACTCTGGAGGAGAACCACTCAGAAACACGGTGATGTGAAAACCTGAAGAAGCAAAAACGAGGAGAAAGATGAGTAAAATGCTAAGTACATTGGGGAGGAATGTGGGGGGAGGAAAGAAGCAAAAACAGAGCTCATACCCCAGCCTCCTGTGCTGCCTCTCACCTCATTGGTACAACAAAGATAGACACAGAACTTGAAAAAAAG
Source organism: Pomatostomus ruficeps (assembly GCA_013400735.1). Lineage (NCBI taxonomy): Eukaryota > Metazoa > Chordata > Aves > Passeriformes > Timaliidae > Pomatostomus > Pomatostomus ruficeps. Next base: position 14,196 of record VYZT01066322.1, on the reverse strand, counting down.
AAGGGGAGGATAGGTGTTTGAAGTTGAGCCTGGTAAGAATCAAGTAAAACTGTCTAATTAACTTGTTTGATTGTGTGTGTCCTCTTTCTTTTTAATTCCTGAATCAGTGAGCAGAGGTTTGTGTAAAATTGGTAATGGATTAGACATAATTAATTCCCTGAATCAAAACTGGTTTGTCCACAACAATGTGCTGTACCCTTTGCTGTCACATAATTGTGAATGATTTATCTCATGATCAAAACGCCCATTTGAACAAGTAGTCCTGACCAAGGGATGGATTAATTCTTAATTCTGTGGCAGAAGCTGTAGTTCCAGGCATATGACAGTCATGCGACTGGATGTGTGAGTAGCCATCATCACCTGGGCAGTGGTAAAGTCATCATCACTTAGTCCAGTGTAAAGCCATTATACAATAACATGGAAAAAAAAGTTTTAAGTAAAATAGTGCTTGTGCAGAAGATGCTTGGGTAGAAAAAAGGCTATTAATCCCAGTAAAAGAGCAAAAAAGAACAAGCTGGGTCAGCTGAATTGACCTGGCAGACTGCATCTGGCCTGCAGGTTATGATCAGGAAGAACTGTGGCTGCATGAAATCCTTGAACTATGGTTTCTTCATTATCCTCCCACAAGTGCAGAACAGTTTCCTGCCATGGTTAGAGCTGCATGCATGAACAAGTTTCATAGAGCATCTGTGTGACACTGAGGCCCTGTTGAGAACTTAATCACAAATTCCTATTTATTTGAGCAAAAACATGTGTATTAAATTTGCTGAAAGGTAAGTTGTTTGTTTAAACTGTGTAAGGTGTTTAACCACTTTAAAAAGTCTTAATAAAATGCATTCACTTTAGTTTTGCCGTATTGTGCATTTACCCAGGGGTATGCTAGTTTACCTCTGACCATTCTTTAAATCCCAAATACATTTTAAAACTTTCTTAAGCTTTCAAGGTTAAAATCTTCTGCAACCGTTCAAAGTACTGATTTAGAAGAAAAAGACTATGTCTGTCTGACCTTATCTGACAAATCAACTCACTCCATATTAATAAAAAAGAGAATGCATTTTTCTGTTATTGCTAATATCAATTATTTCTAAATCTTCTTTGAAAAGGCTTTTCTCTACATTCAGTAACTTGTGCAAACTTAGCTGTTATATCTGGTAGCAAGTCTGAAAACTGGTAGAACATAATGTAATCATAAAAGAGAACTTCCAGTGTTCTGCTAAAATGCATTGCACATTTAATGCTAGATTTAAGATAGAATTGATTTCAATTAGTGTTCCGTATCCAACTTGTTAAGAAATGTTAATTTTTAGAGCATTTACAAGTACTTAAAACTTAAATAATTATGATTCTGAATAGAGCAAAAGACAGTATAAGAAATAGGATGAGCATAAACTTATCAATATGAAAATAAGTATGTATAGGCTCCATGCACCTTTGTTTTTTGCTTAGTGTCCAGGGTAGCTGAACAAGTGTGGGGGGTGTCTGTCCAGCTGTGCCCATGAACAGGTAGAAATATCACTCCTCACTCTTACAGGCCAGCAAAGGAATTTAAACATAATGCTGTAAAAAAACCCCTAACTATAACTGTGATTCTGTTTACATTAGTAAGCCAGAAGCATCATGCTTGAAAATTTGCCAGGAATAAAGTGTAACACCCACCTTTTTTTTTTTTTCCCCGGTGCCATTTTGTGTCCTTGTTACTTAAGGACTAAATGACAGGCAATTTTCATGGTGTTACTTATTCATATCTAGATGCAGTGATATTCTAATTCTTGAACAAACCAAGCTGATCAAGCAAAGCTTTTGAACATGCCATTCACACAGAAAAATTGCACATATTTAATGAGATTATTTTTAATGTACATTGTACATGTAAGCCATAGATGATTTTGCACACTAATTATACCTCTGTCATTTTCTATATAAATATTTTTCGTTTGTTTAAAAATTGGCATTTACTAGCTAACTGCACACTGAACTATAGTAAGAACAAGTTTGATACACAAACAACATGCACAATACTAACAGTCCGTAGGTATTAAAAATACCTGTTATCAAGAAGTGTTTGTAAATAATGAAGCCAAAGGGAAAACTATCCCATGGGCTTCTAATGAGTGTTATTATTTTGCTCTTTGTATGTTGCTTGCAGTCTTTTAACTGCTATTGTATCACATCAGGTTTATGAATTCCCAGACATTATTGGTAATAATAATTGTTGTCAACAGCAAACACTAAAATAGCTCGGAGGGTGTATTGTTATCACTTTATATTCTCCAATATGATAAATCAAATATTTTTATAATATTATGTTGTCTTTATATCTGATTAGCTGCACCATAATATTTTTCTGGGCTTCTAATGAGAAAGTTTTAGTGAGAAGCCAAAGGCCCCCTGTTTATTAAGTGAAGTAGGTGGTAGATACAATATCCTGTCACTGATCTTCTCATACCTAAAGCCGTGCATCCAAAGTGGAAAGGTCTCCAAGCTGCCATGGCACTCATGAGTGTACACAGTCACAGCCCAAAACCACATTCCAGCCAATAGCCATGAAGGCATTAGTCCATTCTTTGAGAATACAGGAGCAGAACAAGTAACATGAATTAAGCTCTGTCCTACAAGAAACAATCAGCATTTTTATTGGTCTATTTTTTATTATTATTATGACTGTCATTTATATTAATGACTTTTTATTTTTTCTCTCTTTATACAGCTGTTCCACGCACAAGTGATACACAGTGTAGCTCAGTTCCAGAGCCTAGGTATGGAAGGAGAATTGGCTCTGAGTTTTCCGCTGGCTCTGTTGTTCGATTTGAGTGTAGTCCTGGCTATCTGCTACAAGGCTCAAAAGCTATCCAATGTCAGTCTGTACCCAATGCCTTAGCACAGTGGAATGACACAGTACCAAGCTGTGTAGGTAAGCAATTACATTTAAGTCTGTCATGTCTCTGAATGAGGATTCAGGAACTGTTTCAGAAAATAGTATTTAACCCATATATTCACTCTCCTTCGATTAATATCAGTCATCCCCAATTTAAAAGAGCAGTTTTCCATATCAAGGAATAATTGAGTACCAGCTGGCTCATAGGCAGTATACTGTTTCATGTAATGACTTAGACTATATGAACAAGTGTGATGCACATTTTCTTGAACATTCATTATTTTCATGATATTTTCTACAGCTTGAAATACAGAACAGAATTTAATTCTCCAAAAGTGTCTTTACCTGTTTTCTTACACTGCACTTGTCATGTATTTCTATCTCATATAGGATAATGTTTTCTTTATTCAAGCAGAAGCATAGTGTACATTGAATAATAATAGAATTGTTAAGTATAACTAGTTTTCTTTAGTCAGTCAATGTACCTGCACTGAAATAATGGTTAGCACTTCAAAATGTTTTTGGAAACATTGAAATGTTTTGGCTTCTCCCTCTTTGGATTTATATCCAAAAGTCATTGCTATTCCTAGGAATTTACTCTAGAATTAATTAGAGTGTTCTAAAAAGAAATGTAGATATCTTATTTTCTGTGTATTCTGCTGTTTTGTTTTGTTTTGTTCTGTTTTGTTGAACCTTAAAGAAGCAAGTGTGTATACGGTAAAAATATTTAATGTACTACACCGCTTTATCTGCTAAATTCAATATTGGAACTATCTTAGGCTGTGGGTAAACTCACATAATTTCTGTCAATCATGGTTGTGTTTAATGTTATGTCTTTACAGTTTGTTGTGACTCTGAGGTAGGACATGATTAGGCTCTGCTGCTGGGCTGTTCTAGGCTGCACACATGCAAAATGAAGTTCATTTCTGAATTGTTTATTCTGGCAGGTTGTATGTTATGCTTGATATCATTAATACATTTTAGATAAGAAGCTTTCTAAGTTTAGATGTTTGCTTCATGTCTATGTGTTTATGCTACAAAAGCAAATTATTATAATGATCTTGATCTTAGCAAAATTATTACTACTTCTCTGTTCTCTGAAGTGGTTTAAGTTGTGTAATAATATGTGATAATACTTTCTTTCAGTGCCATGCAGTGGGAATTTTACTGAGCGCAGAGGTACTATTCTTTCACCAGGTTACCCTGAACCTTATGGTAACAGCTTGAATTGTGTGTGGAAAATCATAGTGACTGAGGGATCAGGTATTCAGGCAAGTCTGTATTCTGTCAAGCATGGAATATTAAGTACTTTGTTTGTTTATTTCTCTAGAATTTCATAAATTAGTAATCCTATTATGGGGGGACGGGGTACTTGAAATATTAGTGCTTTGGATTTCTCATTATTGTTCTTTGGTTGCCTTTATTTTATGTTACTTTCACATGGGGCTACGAATGAGAAGTGATTAACAAGCAGTTTTCTGGTTTTATTGTGTAGTATATTGAAAGCAGGTCCTGATCATTCAATCTGGTATGCAAATACCAACTCTTTCCATCTGCTAGACTATTACTGAGGCCCTTGAGAGCTCTGCAGTTATCTTGAGTATCTGCTCATTTACACTTCGAGTAATTATTTAAAATGATGCAACACAAGTGCAAAATCCTTCTTACTTACCTAGTGTCATATTTTTTAAGAGTTAACACAATGTAAAAAGTGGATATTAATTTTCTATTTTCATTTTTTTTCACTGAAGTGTCTTTTGTTTGGATCTCTTATTTTTATTTTCTTTGGTACATATTCTCTTTTTATTTTGTTGGTTTTAGAACATTTTAAAATGGATATGGCTTGTTAGCCTAAAAAGTTCCATGGTCCTGTTTTACAGATCCAGGTCATCAGCTTTGCCACTGAACATAACTGGGACTCCCTTGAAATATATGATGGTGGAGATATGACAGCACCACGTCTTGGGAGCTTTTCAGGTTAGGATATACCATGATTTAAAGATACAGTTTTTTATATGTAGATAGGTATGTGAGAGAAGATGTCTATTTGTTCACACATATAGACAAGGAGTATGTATTCCATCATTTCTGACACCGTTAGGAAATATTCTCATTTTTGGGAGAAGACTTCAGGTGGTCTAAATATGTCAATATTCAAATTCAAAGAGTTTTTCAGAAGAGAATATGACACTAAAATGTATAACTTTGATTAGTGGAATTTAGTTGCTAATACTTTCCAAAAAAATCCTTTCTTTTATCTTTCCTACCCCTCCCATAGAGGAGATACAGTGATATAAATTGGTATTGACATCCAAGGAGCTTCCTTTGATAGCTTTGACTTAACTTATCCTTATTAGCCTCCCTTTCTCATGAAAAAGATGAAACATTCAATATTCATCCAAACTCACCAGACCTCACAGAACAAACCAAATTAATACAACTGGGATATAAAAAAACCAGATAATTTGTTGTTTAAAATGTACATCAAGCACATATACTCTTTCTCCTTTTATATGAGACAGTTTTTATAGAAAGAGTGTGTTCTGTAAACCAAACCAAGAGAAAGGGATTACATCATAAGTAATAACCCAGACTCATGATTACTGATCTGATTCTGATGTAGCTAAAGCAGATGGATTTTTGCCTCTCTGATGATTTCACAAACTTTTAAAGTATAGATGTATACTCGATTAGTAAAGAAATGAAAAATCTTTGATGAACATGATGCTGTAATGTGTGGCATATCCCTTTGATCAGTTAGGGTCAGCTGTCCTGGCTGCGTCTTACTCCCAGATTCTTGGCTACCCCCAGACTCCTCATTGGTGGGATGGCATGAGAAGGACATGACGCTGTCTAAGCACTGCTCAGCAATACCTCAGACATCCCTGTCTTACCAGTATGTTTTTGGTCAAAAAACCAAAACACAGCATCACAGCTACAGTGATTAATTCCATCCCAGCTGGACCTGGTCCAAGAGATTATAAAATTTTATATTAAATGCTAGTAACAAGGCTGCATGTTAAACTGGCAATAAGGAAAATGAAATTATGAAAATTAATCAACTTCTGGAAGTGAACTGTGTGGCAAATATATGGGGCCCATTTGATAAAGAACAGATGAAAGGATGCATTTAACAAAATTCTATTTAACAATACTTAAGACTCAAAACACTTCCTTATTCTACAAAATAAGTGTGTCAACTTGCTTTAGCTTAAAAGCCTTCCTAATTTACAGGGAAGCTGAAAAAGACAGCTTTTTGTATAATAAATATTTTATTGGAGATATAGTAACATGGATTTATTGTGGATTTGTCTCTTGTATAATGAATGCCAGACCTAAAATGAATAATTATTTTCTGCATGGGAAGGAATATGTAAAAAGGACATGAAAATTTCTGTTTTCAAAACTAAACCAATAATGTGACATTGAAACTGAATTGCAGGAATGATTTCATAAGTGTAAAATTTCTCACTTACTAAATCTTGTATAAAACCATTGTCTTCTGATTCACTCTGTGGATTCCTCTGTCTTCTGAATACACAATCAAGAGGTAAAGGTGTACAATTACTAAGAATTGACTAAACTGTGCTAACTATGTCACAGAGTTGATTTGGAAAGGTGAACTTACTGCATCTGTATCTTTTCGGCCAGTCCGTAACCACTTCCAAGAGTCCTGGATGACTCAGATCACCTGTTTCAGCTTGTTGCGTGTTCAGTGCTACCATCTTCTCAGCATAGCATTGGCTGCATGATGTGTAGAGCAGATCCTTCCTTTGAACACATACACACAATATATGTGTATAGACATAGACAGAGTACAAATACAGTAGTCATTGAGGCTGACATCTGGAGAATCTACTCTTATGATGGTAGTGAAATTTAGAAAGAAATTAGGTAAGAATGTGATCCATGCTGTATGTTTGTGCTAATCCAAGAAATGTTTAAAATGACCATTGATCTCCATTCTTGGTCTGGAAATTTCTTAGACAGCTGCACAGACTTTCACACATTCAGTGTAGTGTTTAACTCTGGAACAAGATACATTACTCTTGCCATTGCTGATACTTGAAAGGAACACAGTCTTCTGTAATAATACCATAATGGAACATTTAAGTAGAAGACCTATCAGTCCTCATTCTTTTTTAAGCCTTTGGGGGAGGCTTGTGTGCATTTACTGCCTCCTAGGAGATTTGCCTATTTTCCAGATTCTCAATCAAAAATGTTAGAAGTCTGTAAGACTCCAGTATCCTAATATGGTACTTGTCTATATGAGCCTTAGATATATACCATGAAGATATCTACACTTAAGCTATCATCAATAACATCTGCTCCTGCCCTTTAAGTACGATTTCTCTCTATTGACAGTAAAGGAAGTCCAAAACAATTAGGACACTATGTCTGGTTACCACACTGAAACATATTTTCCATGCTTCATATACCCAATCCCAGAAAAGGCAGAAGTTAGCAAGTGAACAACAGAATTCCGATTAGATCATAGAATCACAAAATTATAGAACAATCCAAGCTAGAAAGTACCTCACAAGATCATGTACTTCAACCTTTTGTAAGAAAGGGAACCTAGATGATATTGTCCAGCACTCTGTCTAGTTGCATTTTCAAAACCCCCAGTGATGGTGACTCTACCATGTCCCTTGGGTGGTTGCTGTAGTGTTTGGTTGTTTCCCCACTGTGAAAACACTATTTCTAATGTTAAGATGAAACATTCCCCAGCACATCTTGGACCTCTTGCCACTTTTCTTCTCCTTGCGGCTCCCAGTAAAATGAGGAGCCCTTTAAGTACTGGAATACTGTGATGAGGTCCCCTCTGAGCCTTCTCTTCTACAGGAAGAAGAGATCTTCAGTCTCTTCTCACATGGTATGTTCTTCAGCCTTTGATCATCTTCATGGTCCTCCCTTGGACCTTCTCCAGTCTGTCCTTGTCTTTCTTGCATTGTGGGGACCAGAATGGGATACAATACTCCATGCATGGTCTGACAAGTGCTAAGAAGAGCAGCATGATCGATGAGCTATCTCTGCTAGTAATGCCCCTCTGGATGCAGCTCAGGAACCTATTTGCCTTCTTTGCTGCAGCAGTGCACTGTTCAGCTTGTCCATTCTGACAGTCCCAGGTCCTTTCAGCAAAGCTGCTCCCCAACCACACAAATCCTAGCGTGTAGCAGGCTCTTTTGTTTATTCTAGCACACATGCAGACCTTTGCACTTGACTCTCTTAAAGTTCATACTGTTCTTTCTAGTCTGCTCTTTCAGTTTCTCCAGGTCTCTCTGACATGTCAGCCTCTCCACTCAGTTTAGTGTCACCAGCAAACTTGGTGAGGGTGCTTTCAATTGCACCACCCAAATAATTTCTGAAGATATTGAAGCAGTGTGGGGACGAGTATCAATCCCTCAGAGTTCTATTTGTGACAGATAACCAGCCTGAATGATGCCATTGAATGTGACAATTAAGAGAATTAAAAACTAGCCTCATTTATATCCCACAGTACAATAGGATCTAACTTCTCATCTTATTGAATATCACCCTTTAAGGAAGTGAAAGATTGGTGTTAAATGTTACCAGATCCTACAAAGGAACAGAACTGCCAGGTCAGTTTTGTTCATGAAAGAGTATAATAGTCATTATCAGTTAACCTCCTCACTCCTACAGGACACCTTGAACATCCTTAAATATATTTCAAATTCTTTATGGATACTGTTGAGGAATACAGTTGGTGCCGGTAGCTGCGTGAGCAGCTGCAGTTCAAGCTGCTTGTGGAGCTCTGGGTGGTGCAGCCTGAGGCAAGAGGCCTTGGACTACCAACACCTTGCACAACAAAGGGCCTGGGGACCTGTGGCTCAGCCTGGTGAGAGGACACTCAGAGACAAGGCAGGAGCTAAGGACTTGGGAGGAAGAGACTTTTGTGAGTTGTGAGACTGTGAGGATGTAAAAGCCCAGGGGTTTCTTGGTTGGGATTCTCCTCAGGGGCACCAGCTTGGGCTGTTTCGGTGTAACTGCACTGTGAATAAATGGCTTTATGGAATGAGACATCTGAGGCTCTGCTGTGGGAGACCTGGGGTGGAATCAGTGAGGAAACCTGGTCTGACTGTGCAAGTGGAGTGTGCAGAGAGTGAGATGGGGACCTGTCATCACTGGAGTCACCTGCTGTGAAGGGGCTTCGCTCTCTGCCGTGAAAGTCTCTGGTGGTGGGAGTGTGACCACACTCTGTGGATGGTCAGACAGGGAGGTTTCCCTAACAGATACCATGAAAAGTCCTTCTTCCAGGAAGATGCTTCACCGTTTTCTGTACTCCAGGGTAAATACTGTGTGATGTGAGTGCTCTGTACTGTCTGAATTTCAATACTTTGAATTTCCATGTCAGACAGTAAACACCTTCCTTAAAGGCCAGCTTGTCATCTTTTGGCTCCTCCATTTAAATCAAGATTTTGTTTAATTCAGTTTTAGATTTAATAGTATATTCTAGTTCCTAGTTTAGATTGTAGATTTAGGAAGATAATTCTTTTCAGCATTTCTTTCTAAGCCCAAGTTTCAGGCTCATACCTAGGCTGCTCACAGTTACTATAGAAACAGAAAATGCCCCACAGGAAATGAGAATGTTTCTTATGTATCCACTACTGAAGTTCATTAGCTACTTGATGCTGTGTTTGAGGGTATTCACAGAAAATGATGTAACTTTTAGCCTCAGTCAATCTTCCAGCTTTAGACAGTAGAATATGAGTCATATGGTATCATGTGGTAATAAAATCAATGTTTGTCAGACTTAGCAATTCCAGTGGCAAAGCATCTATCCAGGGTTAGTGCTAAGCTTGTAGTGTAGCACACAGTTTTATTATAGATATTTGAATTAGGAAAAGCTAGTCTGTCTTCTTTTTTTTTAAAATGTGTTGTACTTCTTCATTTCCTGTCATGTCCTCTGAATTAGCATAAGTGATTGAAATATTACTGTGGGAAGAAGGTGCGGAGTACACACAGAAAAAATCTGGACTGCTTTGTTCTGTACTGCAGGGTTTTATATAAATGTGGGGAAACAGGCAAGTGGCAGTTGAGCTAGTTATCATAATCAAATCCGTTGTTTATGTATGTGGGTTTTTCTGTTTATATATCTTTTTTTTTTTTTTTTTTTTGGTCCAAGTCAATAAGGTTTCTTGTAAACATGATGGGATCTTATTTGATTGTACCTACATAGCCTCATTGTTATGACTTGTAATCAAACTTTTCTCACAACTTCAGAAGAAAACAAGACATAACACAGCAGAATATTTGAGATTCCCATGCATGTAATGAGAAGAAAATAAGCGTGTCTGATTCAGCCCTGGTTATGTCTTTTCAATAGAAAACTCTGATCAGCAAGATACAGTTTATTTTATAACTTTTATTTTTCCAGGTACAACTGTGCCAGCATTGTTGAATAGCACCTCCAATCAACTTTACCTGCATTTTCACTCTGACATTAGTGTGGCAGCAGCTGGTTTTCACCTGGAATACAAAAGTAAGACTCCTTATTTTTTGAAACTTTCTCAGGAAAAGCATGCATTTAGAAAGGAGAACAGATATTTTACGTTATTCTTTTTGCTTGCTTATTTGGTTTTTCTCTTTCCTGACTACCAAGCCTTGTATAAGTGGTATCTATTAAACTGAAATTTTAGATGAAGTGACATTTGAAATTGCTGGAAAACAGCTTTCACAAATTAGCAGCATATAACAAGTCAACCTGGCAATTCACAACAGCATTTTTAAAATGTGGGGTTTATTATTGGTGTGGGTTTTCTTGACTTATTTCAGTTAAGTTCTGAAATTTAGGTTAAAAAAAATTAAGAGTTAATTTCCCTGCTTGGAAATAGATAAAACCAGAGAAGATAAAATATTTTTTTCCTATTTATATGTGCATATATTTATACCTTGCAGTTCTTTCCTTTCCTTCAAATTATTTTCTCTCAACAAATTGCTGTAATTGCAAAAACCAACATTTTAATCCCAGAGCTACAAGAAAACAGAACAGTTTTCTTGGTAAATTACTGGTGGTATGAGCAGAATAATCTAAGAATTTTCATTGCCAATTCTACTATACATCAACTTTTTATATGTTTTGTGAGAAACTTAATTCTAAAATATAGAGGTGTGGAGTTATAAATATAGTGGATTAACTCACATAATCATATTTAATTCAAACACACATTGGTATTATGACATGTCTCCAAAACTTAAAATACTGTAGATTAATAGTAAATTCAGTACCTGTGCTTGCATAGCACATGTGACTTTAACTGAAAATGGGTATTGCCAGGAATAGTCTAGTATTAAAGAGTGGTATGATGAGTTGACAGTCTGATGAATGCTTTGATGAAGGGCAGAAAGTAAATCCTCATTAATTTTTGAATATAAGCATGCTCTTTTTTTAAAAGGCCATTCAAGAACTTTCTTGAAAATTGAGTTAGCTTTTCTATATGGAGTTCGATATTAATGTCAAAAAATGGTAATGTTATTTTTAATATTTTAAAGAAGTACACATAAGTAAATAAACATGGATGATTTTTGGTAAGTTCTATTTAGGATTGAGATAAAAAATTATAAAGAAGATATAAAGCTGTACAGAATTTTGAAAGACTAGATTTTCAGGTCATAATAAATATTTTAATGTTACTGTAGTCACAAGGCAGTCTTATGTTTTCATTTAATTCCCTGTATACTTCAAGCATTTATATGCAAGTATGTTATAGGGGTTATTTTATTGCAATCATTCTAATGGTGATGCGGAATGAAAATACAAATATTATTTTTGCAGTAATTTTTTTTAGAGTCTACTACTTTGACAAAGTTATCTCTTTTTTTTGGTCTGGGGATTCCTTCTCCGCAGTTGGCCATCTTGTTTTCCTCCTCCAGCCTTTCTCTTTAACCTATAGTGAAGGTATAATTCCATATGAAGAATAAAGAAGTACACATTTATTCTAGAAAGTCATACAATAAACATTTTAAATTTTTATCTTTTACTGTATCAGGTTTATTATCCCTGTGACTTCTGAAAAAAACCTGTTCTGTTAACAAGTAAAATCACTTAGATTCATTCGTTTGTATGTCTCCTAATTGCCAGTTTCACAACTGTGCTGTGTTAAAGCATCTATTGGACTTCAGTGGTGCTAATATTTCAAGGCCAGTGTTTCTTGGAAGTGCACAGGTCAAGGTAGCAATGGTGAGGATTCAGGGCTTAGTTACCTACTCTGCTGATAGTCTGGCAGGAAAGAAAAATTTGTTTCTTACGTGGCTGTATGGTCTCTGGAGGGCTAATAGGAGTACAATGTATCTCTGTGTGACTGAATACAGAAACTGAACAAGTTCCCACTGCAAGAATTTGCAGGTTTATATTGAGCAGTCACCTTTCCAGATCAAGGAAAAAGCAGAGAAGGAAATACTTTTCTGTGAAGACACTGCTATTATTTGATTATGAATTCTGAAGACTCTGATCATTTGGTCACCTAGTGTTTGAAGCAGCATCTGAAATGAATTACCTAAAAAATCTAAAATTTGGAATAAAATGTCCTTTTGCTGAGGGGTTGTCTTAATAAGGAAAACATAAAAATATCAGCTATCTTGGAAAAAAATTTTCAACATGAAATGCTATGTTAGAACACCAGATACTTTTGATAAATAAAAAAAAAATAAAAAAAAAGGAAAACTAGATTAATAGTTATAGAATGATAGAATATGCTGAGTTGTAAGGGACCCGTCAGGATCATTGAATCCAACTTCTGGCCCTGTGCACCTGCATTGTTTGTCTCTTGATTCTTTCTAGATTAAAAGCTTTGCAATGCAAATTTCAGCTATAATGTAAGAGGATTCAGTTCAATTCTTTAATCTTCTTGCAGAAATTTGAATATCTGAATAGTCATAGTGGGGGTCCACAATATATACTTTTAAGGCTGTTTTAACTAATAAGATGAACTAAGCAGCTCTAACAGGATTTGTATGAGCATTCTAATTACCAGGGAAAATGGTCTATCATTCTGTGTCAGTATTCAAACATTTTCTAAAAAGTAGTAGAGCAGTTAAGATCAAATGTATAAAGAACACACCACTGTTGTGAGCTCAAAGACTTAGGATTAATGTGTGCATCAAAAGGGAAAGCAGGACTTGGATCCTGCTTGGATGTATGTGGGATGTAGCCAATTGGTCATGATACTTAATGGTTTTCAGTTCTTGTTCAAAAAACAAAAAAAAACCCCAAAAAAACAAAAACAAGTCAAGAGAACTAAAATTCCTGGGCACACTTCACACTTTTTATTTCATTTCCATGTAGGTCATTTTGTTGCTACTATATTTTTGTATGGAATTTTGGTGGGTTTTCTATGGCCCTGATTAAAATTTAATAATGGCTTTACTGGAAGTATTTAATCTATAGTTATGTTTATCTTAGTATTTGAGTAATGCTTCCATAAATCAAAATGTACTTCTGTATATTTCCTGCTCTTTTGTGGAATGGGAATGGGTTTGTTTATGAAGGGATTATTTTGAGTAATCAATTGGTGTCAGTCCAAACTGATGATTTTTCATCAGATATCTAGGAAATCCACAGAGATCACGGCATATTCTTACTTTACAAAACAGAAAACCCAAAATATTAAAATTCATGGCTACCTACATCTCTCATGGTATACAGCCTTAGAGTTCTTTTCTCCTGCTACATGTATATCATTCTCAGTTAGCATTAACTGAAATTATATGTCCTCATCAGAGGACAATAGAACCTTTGATAAGGTTTTAGATAGAAGTATTTAGGAAAAGAAAAAGCTATATGCCTTTGAAATTGTGAAAGCTGTACTAATTTTCATAAAGCAAACATTTTTGAAATCCCCTTTTCATATTTCACCTTGTATTGGATCTTTTTTTTTCCTTCTTGTAATTGGGAACCAGACTTACTGCTTAGTCTTAAAACATTTAAAGCATTTCAAGAAAATTATTTAAGTAAATGAGCTTTGTTTTAAATCTCTGGGGGATGCATTAGATGGAACTCTGAGCAAGCTGGTCTAGTAAAAGGTGTCCCTGCCCATGGCAAGGGGGTTGGAACTATATGGTCTTTAAGATCTCTTGCAATCTCTTGCAATGAACCATTCTATGATTTTATTAAAATATTACATGAGTAGGAAGTGTAGAGAAAGCTGCTGTGTACCCTTGGTTCCTTGAGTAACAGGAATGATAAATTGTTAGCACAAAGACCACTAAAACCTCTCCTAAGTAAACACCTAGTAAGTGAGTGTTTGTCCTGAAACAGTTAATTTCTTAAAGTGAGCACTTTAATTTGTATATTGTGGTGC
>VYZT01066315.1:0-18822 GCA_013400735.1 Pomatostomus ruficeps | reverse complement strand
AAAAAAACGTGCAAAGTGTGTGCATGAAAGAGCCTTGCAACAGAGAACCGACTGCTTTTGTGTAAATGGTGTTTCACTGTAACTGTGTATAAGGGAGAAGATAAATCACCTCAGGATTGTCAACCCAGGTGTTAAAAATACAATCCACCCTCCAGTAAAGTTTCCCAAGGACCTCTGGTTAAAAATGGCTAGAGTTACTAATTTTTCTTTTTATGTCCAAAGGATAACGTTTTCTACTTTGTGTAGAAAAACAAAACCTAAAAATAGAACCTTGCTTTTTAGAAGTTTTTCTGTCATCTTTCGGAAACACTTGGGGAGAATAGAAAAAATACAATGTCAGTTTCTCATTTGTATGTGCCTCATCTTGTTCAAGAAGAACTTGAAATGTGTTGCAGTGTTAAATAATCTATTCCTGACCTAAGAAAAGCAAATTTGGCTATTCTGAACGTAAACATTAAAACATGGCTATGTTTTAAAAAATATTTATTATTGTAAGCAGTATATGCAGATTTATATTGCTTGCTTTAATATAATTAGCTTGATGACAGCTATAAGTTGCTCATTCAGCTGGAAGAACAGACCTTTACAGTGTATCAGAAAAGTCTTTTGGTTTGTTGAACTCACCAGAAGTGAAGTTGTGCAGTGATAATTGGTTCCAATATATTTAGCTGCCAAGTGTGTTAGAGTGGCCTTTTTTTGAAATATGACTCACGCATCCCTGGCAGGGATAAATGCAGGATCTTTGAGGGTTATTTAAGTTCTGTAAAATTCCCTGTAATCAATTTGATAGTACTTGAGGGACTACAGATGACAGAGGCATGGGTCAGAGGGAGTTCAGAAAGGTTTCTTTGTTTTGGGGAAATAAGCTTAATCTGAGTTGAGTGTGCTCTTTGTTTTTCCCTCATCCCCTGCTTCTTTTAAACCAGACTTCTGATAGAGCCTTTTATAGTAAAAGTGTTCTGGGGGAGTTTTGTAGTTAGTGGAATAAAGTATTTCACAGGACAAACGCAACCTTCACATTTCTGGCATGTTAGTGCAATTGCTCTTATCTCCATGAAACGTTTCTGACTGCTGTTGCAGCAGCACTACTTTGACCTCCTCTCTCTCAGCTGATCTCACTGCAAGGTTCTTCTATAAAAATGTCACATTCATGCTGCATGTGTAATTCTTACCTGTTTCTGATTAATCTGTGTGTACTGCCAGCCTCTCTCCCTTGCAGGCTTGCAGCTTTTCCTTCCTGAGCATTTGGGCACGAGTCAAGAGGCAGAAGAAGGCTGAACCTGTCTGAGGAGTGAGGAGTACTTCTCTCGCTGTAGCTGAAGGGCAGCTCTAGTACACTGTAAATAGTGTGGCATTTCATCTGAAATTAACTCTGCTATTAACTGCTATGTTTATTACACTAATTCAGAATTGGTCTCAACTTTGCTCTGCCTCAGGGGAATGTGGGCCAAAGGAACTAATTTGCTTTGGCAGATCTTTGATCCTGCTCTGAAACTGGCAGCCCCATCTGGTTCTGAACTGTGCTGCTCCTTGGAGGTCTCCAGTCTGGCTACTGACCCTTCATACCGGAATCTGAAACCTGTCAGGATTGATGTAGATAGAGGGGAAGCTGGTAGCCAGTTTAAGCACCCTGGGAAATAAACCTGATTCTCATCTGGTAGACTTGCTAGCTTAGCTGAGCACGTACTCGACCTGAGGAAACCAATGGTGTTCTGTGGGCACAAAGACTGTAGCTGGGCAGAGACCTTTACTTAGCATGGGATTAGCTGGGTTCAGTGACCTGGCCTCCAGCCTCAGCCGACCTGAGAGTGTGTTGGGGTTTTCTTTATCTTCTTGAATTTGAGTTAGGACTTTGGCATTTCTTGAAATAAGCTTATGTATCTGATTTAACAAGGTTTTGTTCTTGCTCCTTGTAGTATTAATAAAAACCAGAGGTTTAATCTTGAAGACACAAGCTCTATGGAACCATGCACCCATGGAGATTTGTCAGCTTTAATCCTGTGTGTGACCTTCTCAGTAGAGTATAAGAGGACTATTGTTGCTGTCTTGGCTTGTGCTCTTTACACATTGTAGCAATGGGTCCAGTGATTTAAACTTGAATTTTTTCCTTTTTTATGTGTTAAAGAACTCTGTCAATAAGCTGTCAACTCTATTTTTATTTTAACGAAGTAATATATAAATAGGTATTTTCTTTTTGCATCTCTACCCCCCAAATTAAGGATATTCAGTTAAGAAAATAAAGAAATGTTAAAACAGGGGATAGTGGCAGAGAGTTTGTCAAGCCAGAACAGTTTCTTTGAGGGAATGAGCAAAGGAGGACAAATAAGTTTTCCTGTGTCAGGCTGCAGTAGAGGAAGCAAAGCAAGTCAGATTAGTGTTGCATACAGATTTATCTCTGTGTGTGTAACTTTGACGCACATCAGTGCTAACAGCTAGAAGAGTTGGGACAAAAAGTTGGGGTAATAATCATATAAAGATATGAAGGGGTTTTTTGTGGGGTTTTGGCAGAGAGTGGGGAAGTCGTAAGACCAACCTGAATATCATTTTATGATGTCTGTTTTGCTACCCATTTTAGTTTCATTCTGTTTTGCTGTCATGATGACTTCTTACTCATCTCATGCAAGAATTTGTATATTTAATACTACTTTTTTCACTTTTAGCCTTTCCTTCATCAACATGCTGTCCTGTTTTCTAACTGTTAAAAATGTTAAAAGATGCCAGTCTTAGAATCATGTCCTTTACACTGTGTCAAAGAAAAAAGTCTAAAATTCTGAGAGGCTATATATTTAGGGGGGGAACATTTTATGCATAAATATTTCTGTTCTGAAAGTCTGTTATCAGACTTTTCACAGGTGGAGTTGGTCATTGCATTGAACCTGTCCTTTTTTTATCTATTAATTGTGATGTTAATTTCAAAAATGTAGTGGTATGTGCCTATAAAGAAAATATATCCAAGTGTCATGTTATTTGTGCTTCTGTTTAATATGTTGTTATTTTTAATTTTGTTACTAAGAATTTAAGTTAGTTGCTGGCATATACCAACAGGCTCATTCCCAACTGGTTTTCAGCATGGTTTGCTCCAAAGTATTGATAAAATACTAACATTTTCAGAGGTGCCTTATCTTCTATGTTTGACAACCTCCACCCTCAGCTAATAGCATTCAAGTGCAGTGTTCTCTGGGCCCAACATGTTGTGCTTAACTGATGCCTGTGAACCTCACGCATCCAGATCCTGCTTTCAGAAAAGATATATTCCAAGTGACAGGTTGTCTATAAGTATATATGTTGTTCCTTTAAAGTCTGCTTGGGACCAGTTTCTACAAAGCTGCTGACCTTGGCATGAATACATCCATAAAACTTAATTTTAGAATACAGTGTTAGAATAGCAGCTGTTGTTTAAAAATAGATGGAGGACTTGAGGTTTTGATTTTCTTCATAGTCTTCCACTAAATTTCAAACCTTTAATTTTTAATGTTTGCGAAACACTTTAAAGTGTGGCAAAAACTGTCAAAATAATTTGTTATCTATCTAGTAAACTGAAGAGTGTGCTGCAATAACTCACAGTAGGCATAGTTGCAGCAGTTGATTTGATGGGCATTTAACCTTCTACACATCCAGCAGAACTATTACCTGACCTTTTTTAAAATTTCAGCTTCATTACATGAAGGCCACAGGAATAACAAATGCGGTTTTTTTATCAGTGTTTCCTCAACAACTTGTTGTCAGCTTGTGAAGCCTGTTATGAAGATACAACAGCCCAATTTGTGGTGTGTTCCCAGTGCAGTTGCTTTGGGTGAAGCTGCCATCCACCTCTGTACTGTAGGGGCTTTATTTCCCATTGTTTGTCTCAAGTTACAGCGTCCCTGGTCTCTTGCAGTAGTGGTAGGAATTTGTCCAGGTGGAGGTCATTTGAGTGCAGCATCCTGCAGAATCCCTCTTCCCTTGTGTTGGACTAGCTGGGGCAAGAATGGCTGCACTCCTCCCAGGACATGAAGAGTGCCTTTGGCAGCAGCAGCAGCAAATCATGGTGGCTGGTGCTCCTGCTCAGTAAGGGTTGCTGTAGAAGAATGTTATCTCATTTTTTGGCCTTTGTTTAATACATGGCTGTTAATTCTGTTTTTCTGACTGAAAGTATCAGGAAGCAGTTCTGTTGAGTAAAACCTGTCTTTCTTTTTTTCCTCCTAGAGGTAATTTTGTAGTGAATAACTGTTCTGTGGTCTATTTGAAGCTGGCGTGTATTATTCATAAAGGCTAGATTGGCTTTAATAAAGATAAGTCTCTTCAGATAACAGAAAAAATACTCATTTATTTGGTTCAGGTTCTTTGTGTTCCTGGGGCACTGGTCATGAACAATAGTTCTGATATTGTAGGTTTTTTCTTTGTGTTAAATAAAATGGTCTGGATTTCTTTTTAATTTTATGTTTTTAACTAGACCCCTTCCATAATTAAAAATGTCTTTTGTCCTTCCTCCTTCTGTATGTTGGCAGGCATCCAGAAAGTTAAATGCAAGCAGCATGAAGTAGCTAGCCAGCTTGAGAGGTCCAAGTTTCTTTCTCAGCTCTTTTTGGAACACATTTAGTTCAGGCTCAAACTACATTTTTAAACTAATGAGTGTTGGGAACACTCCTCTTGTAAGAAAAGCTGATACCTTGGTGATTGTGTATATATATATATATTGCTCTGCCCTGTAGTAGAGTTTTATCAGCTTTCTGATACCAGTGGCTTCTGACTACAGCTTGGGAAATAAGGGGAGCTTCATTTTGGAAGTACCTTATTGAAGAGTCAAAAATACCCTGAAGGTTATCAAGACTCTGTATCAGTGAGAGATTTCAGGAGTATCTTGAAGCTCTAGCATGAAATAGTGTAATTAAAAGCTGACTCCTAATGTAGAATTAATTTATGACACATTCTGTGTGAATTCATGTATTTCCTGACAGTTGTTTAACTATGCAAGCGTGACATCCCATGATGCTACTTTTTTCAATAGAGATCTCATTTGTGTGTAATTGGAAGTAAAAATAAAAGTCCTTGTCTGGAAGAACTTTCTTATCATAGTTTTTTCCATGTATTAGGCTCAGTAAATGAAGTCAGGGATGCTTCCTAGTCCTGTCTCATTAAGAGACTCTTTCAGAGAGGTACTGGGTGTCCCTAGATCTGCTTCTGTCACTGGGAGCTGGAAGCACACAGTGCCTGCACAGCAGATGAGGTGTATGACCCCACCTCAGTGAGGAGATGGATCCTGTAATGTTATCTTGTTCAAGAGTGCAAAATTGTAAGAGTTGCATCTAGTCTGTGGTTTCAGAAATGTTTTGGGGGTTTTTTTTCCCCAAAATCTTGGGCATTATAATCAGAGGGCACTTGTAGCATAGCGTGTCCTATACTTAGAGTTGGATAATAGAGCTGATGAGTTTGAGCCTAAGTAAGATGTTTTGGGTAGTCAAACCAAATTAATGATTCATTTCATGTGATGCCTAGAACTGCTGTGGGGCTGTTCCAAAAGTTTTGATTGAATGCCTTGGGGCATCAGGGAACATGTTTTCAAATATTTGCTTCCAGATTTTTGTTCCATCAATGATTAATAATTGATGACTTTAAATTTACAATGGGGAAAATCCAGTGATATTTAAACTGGCATACTGTAGATGGATAGCTCCATTCAGATGCACTTTAACATGAAAATTGATGGATTAGAGTTATTGCATTCGGTGATGCATGAGAGTACTGTATTAAGGCTTTGTCTTTGTACTGTGCTTGTCCGGCTCAGGGTCTCATTTTGGAAACAACGTGGTCTTAGCTTGGCCTTTAATCTTTGATAGATGTCTCTTCTTGTTCTCTATTTCTGCCATGGGTAATATTTTTCCTGTGAGAATTTCATACTTGATTGATATTGCCTTATTAATTAACCTTGCCAGAGGCTTGTTCAACACTGTGATTTATATTTAATATCAAAGCGTAGTAAGAAAGGGGAAATTTTTGCCTTATTACTGCTAAAAGTAATTCTCAAGTGTAATTTCATCCATTTTATTTAAAGTATTGATCCAATAGTAATACTCAGAATTTTGCCAATCCATACATATTGAGCCATCTTCTAAGGAGTGATTCATTTATGAGAACTACAGTTCAACATTTAATAAGATTGCTGAGGTTTGAATAGCATGTGAAATTTAGAGTGCCATTTATTCTGAAAATGATAAATTGCAATGCTTCTTTCTTTCTTAGTTGAGGTTCATAAAATCATAGCGTAGTTGGAAGAGACCTCTGGAGGTCATCTTGTCCAACACCCCTGCTGAAGCAGGACTGCCTAGAGTCAGTTTCCCAGGGCCATGTTCAGGTGACTTTTAAATTTCTTCAAGGAAAACTCCTCAACTTCCCTGGACAACCTGTGCCAGTGCTCTCTTTATCATGGAGGTGACTGCTGTTCCCTGATGTTCAGGGATAACTTTCTGTGTTTCAGTTTGCACCCATCACCTTTGAAATTGTCGCTGGGAACCACTGAAGAAAGCCTGGCTCTGTCTTCTGTGTGTCCTCCTTTCAAGTATTTATGACAAACTGATGAGATGCCCCACTGAGCTTTCTCTTTTCCAGGCTGAACAGTCCCAGCTCTCCTCACAGGAAAGGTGCCATAGTACCTAAATAATCTTAGTGGGCCTTTGCTGTACTCCTGAGTATGTCCATCTCTCACTTGTACTGGAAGCCCAGAACTGTCAGTTTCTTGTGGATATTGTGAACACCCCATTTGTTTCAAGGTTTGATGTCCACATTTTTTAAATGGTAGTTAACAGATGACATGATTTGCCTATAGCAATGCCTCAGTTTCCTCTAGGACCTTTTTTTTTCATCAAGAGAGGGGAATAGCAGCCTGTTCCATTAGGTATCAGAGGGAGGTCTCATATTTTGCATCTCAAGAAAGCCAGTCCCACTGACAAGATGCAGCTCTTGTGTGGGTCTGCAGGCAGACTGACTTTTCAGGAGCCATGGTATTGGGAGGCGGTTGGTGAGGAAAGATGCTACTTACTTAGTAAGTTACCACACTCTGTATGAAAATGGCTGAGGAAGAAGGAGAGCTCCCATACCTCAATTTGTCCCTTTTTCCTTTTGCTGAATATTTAATTTCAAAGAAAAATGTATTGTAAAGACAAAAGTCAGTCATTTCATGAAGTGCCTCAAGTGGCAAACTTGCTAATAGCTTTGAGAAGACAAGAGAGAGTAAAGCTCCTATCAGCCTAAGCTATTTAGTGCTTCTAAATGAGAACCTTTCTGTCTGCACAGTTGGTTGGGGCTAGTTCTGTTGTAGAGAGCTGTGAGTGTATTTTTGATCCAGGTGAATGCTTGTTGCTTTTGACTTGTGTCTCTAAGGGTAGGTGTGGAAGAGGTCTTATACTAGTTGTTTTCTCTGGTTTGGTATATACTGTTACGTGAGGGTTAAATCAAGGTGCAGCGTGTAGACAGAGCACAGCCTCCTGTGAACTGTTTGCAGAAGCAGGTCACTCAGTATGTTTGGCATTCTGAGCTACTCTGAGTGTTTCAGTAGCAATACATCCTTGTTACCCTCTACCTGTGTTTTGTTCTCTACTTTTTTGAAATTTTTATTTTGAAAGGATCAATAATAAAAAGGTTGCTATGAAAGATTCCTGGTACTGCATTCTAGAAAGTGTATGAAAAGATATGCTCATGTCCTTTCTTTAAAATCAGGATCAGTGGTTCTTATAAATCTGTTTACTCCTGATCACTTCCAATGTGACATCCTAATCCTCTGCATATGATAGACAACCCTTTTTGCAGCAACCAATTGTTAAAAATATGTATGACTCAGAACATTAATCTAAGTTTGGTTTAGGCCTAGTTAATTGTTGATAATTACTAATTTTTATTTATAGGGAACAGAATTTTAAATGATGTTGTGAAGATACCTTAGGCATATGTTATTTTAACATTGACAAGTCAGTTTGTACTGGCTTTCTTTCATTTATTGAACCCCAACCTTTTCGCTCAAGCAGCTTTGTTGGACTGCATATAATCAATTTTCTCAAAATATAAATGGTCACTTATGTGAGGTTGACTTGCAGCAAGGCATCCTGTGATAGTAATTCATTGCATCTGAAAGACCTACTGCAAAAGCATTTCTTTCTTACTGAAAGAAAATGTAAACATGTTTCTCAAGTTTGGATTGGGTTGAATAATTTCTGGTTGGTTTGGTTATTTCTTGCTAACCAGCTGTGTTTCTGTATTTCTATACTAGTTACTTGAGTCTCTGTAATTTATCTTTTCTTGGAAGAAAAGAATTTATATTCCACTGTGTGTCGGAAGAACTGTCGTTTAGGAGCTCAGTCTTTTATGATCTAAAAGAACTATTTATGCCAGATAAGCATCAGATCAGAGTTCATGTGGCAAGACTGAGCCCTGGAGTTCACTGAAGAAGTAGCATTAAGAAAGGTGAACAAGCCAGCAGCTTTCAAATTTTATATTTGCACCAAAAATGAAAAATTAACTAATAGCAGTATTTATATGGTTACAAACCTTTAATAAATAAGTCAACTAGCAGAGTGTGGAAAATGATCTTACCCGTTTTACCTATTTAGCCAAACAACACCAGCCCTACCTATGTTTGATGTGCTTGGGTTTTTTTCCATTCAATTACTCAAATTCTGTAATAATTGAAGAGTCACAGAATGGCTTGGGTTGGAAAGGACCATAAAGATCATCTAGATCCAAGCCCCCTGCCATGGACAGGGACACCTTCCACCAGATGAGGTTGCTCAAAGCCCCATCCAACCTGGCCTTGAACACCTCCAGGGATGGGACATCCACAGCATCTCTGGGCAACCTGTTCCAGTGCCTCACCACCCTCACAATGAAGAACTTCCTAATATTTCTGTCGGTTTAAAGCCATTCCCTCCTTGTCTTGTCACTCCATACCTGTATAAAAAGTCCCTCTCCAGCTCTCTTGTAGCCCCTTTAGGTACTGGAAAATGCTCCAAGGTCTCCCCGGAGCCTTCTCTCCTCCAGGCTGAACAGCCTTCTCTCAGCCTGTCTTTGTAGCAGAGATGCTCCAGTCCTCTGATCATCTTTGTGGCTCTCTGAACTCACTCCAACAGATCCATGTTATTCCTGTGCTGGGGACCCCAGTGCTGGATGCAGCACTGCAGGTGGGAGCAGAGCAGAGGGGCAGAATCCCCTCCCTTGCCCTGCTGCCCATGCTGCTTTTGATGCAGCTCAGGATTTGTTTGGCTTCCTGGGGTGTCAGTGCACATTGCCGGGTCACGTCCAACTTCTCATCCACCAGCATCCCCAAGTGTTTCTCAGCGGGGCTGCTCTTAATTCATGCTTTGTCCAGCCTTTATTTGTGCCTGTGTTTGTCCTGACCACACACAGGACCTTGCACTTGACGTTGAAGAAGTTCATTCTGTCATTTAGAAGGGATGACTTCGCAAACTTAGCTGTAGAGGTGCACAACATAAAATTCTTCAGGGGGGAAAAATAAGGATGAAAGGCTCGAAATTTCCAGTAATCTTTGTTAATTAAGGATAGAAATGCTTTGCATTGCGAAGCCAAGTCCATATGTAATCCTGGAACTGGTGTGTTATAACCACACAATTATGTGTAACTTACATTCAGTGGTAAGCCTAAGCAAGTTTTGTCTTTGTAGTTATGTCACTAGTTGAGCAGTACCCCTGAGTTTTTAAAGGTTTTATTTTTTTTGACTAGATTTTATGTGTCTTTTGCCTGAGACTGAGGAACGATGGCTGTGAATATAGAAGCCTTTTATTCTTTGCAGAGCATTTTCAACAGAGGAGGTAATGGCACTGCTGTACCCTTGATTTACTTTAGTTTCTTTTAGTGCTTTGAGTTACAAAAAGGATTTTAATTAAAAAAAAAAAAAAGAAATAAAATAAACTAAAAAGGAGGTTGGATGAATAACGTTGAAAGGTAGAGGCTCAAGTAAATGTGTCCCAGTTAAGGGTAAAGTCTAAAAAGAAAAACAAAAGCATCAGAAAGCTGAATGAAAGATCTGTTGAAAATAGAAATGTTTCCTTCAAAAAGTGAAGGCAATATCCACTGAAGAAAATGGAAAAGATGTAAACTCTGACACTTTAAACATTAAATAAGAAAAAAAACCCCCTAAATTTGTAAGTGCGTAACAACTATTAATACATATTAAGCAAGAAACAAGTTTGCCAGGGAGTCAGAAAAACGAATAATTATTAAGATGAAAAGGGAACAGTACAGATGGATAATGTTATTGCAGCACAGTTAATTTAAATATTTTTTCTTTGGAGTCTGAAAAACTCAAGAGTGTTTCCACACTGAAATATTACACAGGAAGTTGCAATATGTTGACACTTTTTCATTATGGAGAAGGATTCTTGTGAATCAAAATCTTGTGAAACCTTCCAGGAGACTTTGTGGTTTCAGTATTTAAATGCAGATGGGATTGAACTTTAGTAAGTACCAAGCACTGTACCTGGTGAAGAAGGAAAAAAACTTAAAAACCTTAACCTTTAAATTAATAAATCAGTGGTTCCCATTAGAGGGGGCCTTTGGAATCAGTTCAGTATTCAGTGGTACTGGACTATCTAGAAGGAATCTCAAAGGATGTTGACAATAGACTAGTAAAGGAATAGAGAACAAACCAGAGAACTTGACTAGTTCAAATGCATGAATCTCTACCACATCCACTTTTCAATACTATGCACTTCCCTAATGTTATATTCATCTTTAAAATATGACAGCAGTAGTAAATGAATAGCAAAGGTTGTCATGCTTGATCAAAGGTATGGAATATTTTCTGTCTGAGGACTAAAACTTCTCACAAAAAACCCCAGCTGTGTGGGGATTGATCAGACAGGTTTTTAAAACCCTGAGTGTAGTAAACAGAGTGTGAATATAGACTTTGTTTTCATCGTTTTGCATTGTACATAGTACATGGTTGAACGGGGGGGAAACAGGTTATTTAAAAAGAGCAAAGGAATGCCTGTGACTCTCCCTTCAAAGACCTTAACCTGTTCATACTGGTAGTGTGGCCAAGATTGCCTACAGAGAAAAAAAAGAAGATAAGATCCGTAGGAAGAGGTTATATCCTTCATTACACCAAAAGTCACAGTCATTGAAGTCAGAGTAGTCTGAAAAAAGCTCTGCATGTCTTCCTTCTTCATCTCCCCTGCTGCATTAGCTGCTCAAATAACCAAGTTGTGAAAGTTACTGTGGATTAAATAAACATGTACATTATGTTTAAACTGCATAGTTTAAACAAAGGAAAAACATTTCTTTAGAACACAGATTTTCTTGCACCTGTACCTCGTTTGTCTGATGACTCCTAGTCTCTCCATGATAGCGTGAGCATTACAGGTGGATGTGTTTGTGTCAAAGGCCCAATTGTTTCACTCATTTTTAATCTTTCTGGGAGTGGTTGTGCCAGTAATGCGTTTTACTGTAATCTTATTTTTAGGCTTTACCTTTTAAGTTTGACAAAGATTTGAACTGATTATCCCCGTTTCCAAATATGTGGCCTAGTTATTGATAAAGTCTGCATGTTCTTAAGATGCCTGATTTTGAAAAGCTTTGTACAGCGTGTACCAAATTATTAGATCCATATTTGCGGCTAACTGTAGTCTGGCAAGAGCTCAGATGTCTTTTGCATCAGTTGCCTCTTTTTCTTGAGAAAAGCCAGTCTATTCTGAAAGACAGTCTAGTTGACATGCCTTTAGAAAGGGAATTAAAGGAGACCACACCAGTAAGCAGGGATGTGTGTGAATCATTTAGTCTTCATACCAGATATAAAAACTGTTACGCTGTCAAAGGCCAGAAGGATCTGCACTCCCTTCACTGTATGTGAACATCTTGTGGTTAATCCTTTTTTTCTTGTCCCTAAGACTGAACTAGTTTTTATTTTCATTCTGCAGTTCCCAAAACCTTCAATATACGGCCTGTAATCTTTCAGATTTCAAAGTCTGGAAATGATAGTCTTCTCCACTGATAAATCTTTAAAAATCTAAACTTAGCAGTGGTATTTTAAGAATAATTAAAGTGGCCTTGTTTAATTAATCACTGATTTGAACAGATAGCCCTCCAGCTTGTCAAATTATTTTCATTAAACATGAGTACTGTTACAAAAAAAACCCCTGCAAATTTATTTTATTTTTCCTTCTGAAAGTTAAAATCTGGCATATTTATTTCCTAAGGGAAAAAAAGGATCATTTCAATACTCTTGTTCATCAAGATGTAAAGATGAACAGTACATCTTGTTCATCCTAGTGTTTTGATGACCTGTCAGATTTCAATTCACTTAATTATTTTCTACTTTTTCTGCTTATATACATGCATTGGTTATAGTTGTTTCTACTATTTTGTTGGTTTTTTAATGTCTTAATGTTTTGGTTCCTTCCCCACCCTTAGTGTTTTCAGCTTTTTGACCTGTAATCATACGTGATTTTCCTGGTTTTGAAGTGTACTGTTCTTCTGCTTTGCAAGAACAGCTTCTGGCTTCTGAAATGTCATGCTTAAGCCTTTCCTTCCTCCAATTGTTGCTTACCTCACTGAAAAATAAAGAAAATCTCAACTAGGAAATTGTTTGACCCTTTCACTCACTTGCAGATCATCATAGTTACCCTTATTTGTCGGGTTGGAAAATTGCACAGCATTAATTCTTAATTCACAAAATACTTATAAAGTTATATGGAGTTGACAATAGTATTGTTCTGTTTGGAAAAATACATAGAACATTAAGTCAAAGAAGCAGGGAAGAAATTGAGAAAAGGAATTTAAGGATTTAACTCATTCTCTCCTTGCCCCTTAACCTTCCCTCAATGGGTCTCACCATTTTAGTTTGACTTTATTTCTTGTACTATTGACTTTGTTCTGGTCTGCTCACACCCTGAACACTGAATGAACTGTGCCTTGGAATGGGGACTGCCTTAGAGGCAATTGTTACTGCAGATAGTTATGGGCATCTTGTCCTTCGGGAGGGTGACTCAGGTGGATGTAACAAATCACATGCACTGCTTCAGGAGGGCTGAAAAGCAAGGATTGGAACAGGGGGTGTTGAAACAGTATTTTGGTACAGAGCCACCATGTTGAGAGCAGCTGGTTAGTGACCTTGTAGTTTGAAATCTGTCTTTCCAATCAAATTGGATGGATGGAACCCCTTAAAAGGAACTTCGTGTCCTCCATCACCTCTCAGGAAGAACAACAAACACCTCTGTGAGACGGGCAGTGTCATGCTGGATGTACCAAGCAGACACAGTGTACCCAGCATGCTCATTTTCCTAGTGCACCATCTACAAGCTCACCTCACTATTCAGTTACAAACATGCCTTAATCTAATAAAAGCCCTTATATCCTATTAAGTGTCAGGAGAAAGTTATGCTTTTACATGCTCAGCATCCAGATGAGCTCCTGTTTCATGATCTCAGGGAGCAGATGGCCTGAGATGCTTTGTGGACATGATCATCTAGATGGAAGAATGCTTTAACTAAGGCCAAAATGGATTCTAGCAGTCACCATAAAGTAATGGCTCAACTGCAAAAGGCAGGCTTATTTCAACTGAAACTTTCAATTGAGACACAGAACTTTTACTGTTTTGCTTAATTTTATTTGTTATTTGCTTTTATTTCACTGTATCTGGTTCTTACTTGGAGAGCTAAGTGTACAGTGAGACTGTTTAAAAATTCCCTATGATTGCTACAGCTTTGGATAAATTTTTAGACTAGGGACAGGATTAAAGTTGTTTGCAAAAGTGGGGTTTTCTCCCCCAGCTCCCACTGTTGGTACCTTTATTTCTTTCAGTAGCTTGTGCCTTTAGGATATCAGGGTTATGTGTGTGTACCTGTGTTACATCTCAGACACCAGGGATGGATTGGATTCAGGTTTTACTGTGACAAACCCATGGGGAAGGCACTGAGTTTGTAACGTGTGAAGTGTGAGAGTAAGAAATGCTCTGTGCCTTTTAAATAGTGCAGAAGTTGTTCTTATGAGGGTATGGAAAGGGAGAGGTGGCAGCTGGAAATGGTGCAGATGGAGAAAGTGGGTAGCTGTGTGTTTGGAGAGGGCACTGCAGCCATGCCAGGTTTGTGCGCTGTGTTGTTGGAAAGCAAGCACCAAGAGACGCAAGTTCTCAGTACCTTCACAGCCCTCTCTTTAGAGCTGAAGGGAGGGATGCTCTGAGGAAGAAACCACAAAGAGAAAGTCCTTGTGAGCAGAGCAGAATCATGCTGACCCATTGGTAGCTAGAGACAGCCTTGGGGCAGCCTTGTCCAGCAGAAAACTTGGTTCTGTATTGCTTCTCCTTGGCTGTTCTCTTTTGTGGCAGCAGTAACTCTTAAGTAGGAGCTCCAGAGGCAATATTTGATTCAAAAAACTTTCTGGACACAGGGAACCATATGTGTTGCAGTTCTCGCAAAGCATGATGACAGACATCCATATTGTGACAGTATAACTGGCAGGAAATACTCCTCCCCAAAAAGGCTGGAGTAGAAATATTGTCAAAACTAGGGGGTAAGGGGGGAAAGAAGCAGTTGGCATCATCTGGTTACACAAACACACACTATTATAATCTCTTCCTGGTTATCCCTTCTTTTCTTCCCCATCTTTGGGGACTCCCCTTTTGCTTTCCTGTGCCATATTCTTCTTGGAAACCACTGGAGGGGTCAGACACCAGTGGACCCAAACTGAAACTGGAAGTCCTGTTAAGTACCAGTCAGCATCAGCATCCTCAGTTAAGAGCCACTTGGATTCTGAATTTATAGGTTCTATTGATTTTTTTTCCCAAAATAAACTCGCAGATGTTGCCATGTGGTACTTGAAAAAGACAAGAAGTAATCAGTGCACTATATTTAAACTTTGCAATTATAAATAGACAAAATGGGTGTCTTTAAGTGATTCATTAAATATAAATAATGGAGCAACTTTGCCTTCTTTTTTTCTAAAGGAGAAGAAACAAAGTGCACTAATGCTTGACTCAAATTTTAGTTTGAAAAGACACTGTCAGTACTGAGGTAACGTATTTACTCTTTATTATCCTTTATCTCAGGATCAAGGTAGTTTAGCTAGACCTGGTTGGTGACTTCTGATCATTTTTAGCTGTAGTTCCATAAAGCTTCAAAAATTTTATGTACCTCAGGAAGCACTGGGTGTTAGTATAAGTCTGAGAGTAAAGGGCAGCATTCTCTCCTGTCTCCCTGTCTCAAGAGTTTAAGTGAATTTAAATAGAACATAAAATGAAAAGGTGTTTAACACTATGGTTTAGTGCTGCAAGATTTGGTTGTTAGATAAATATTTGAGTATTGAAGCCTCCGTCTATTCGAACATGAAGTAACCAGTAAGTGGTTGAGGAGGAAGATATTTATGTAACTTTTTTTTTTTAAGAAGAAAGAAACCCAACAAGAAAAATACAGTTAAATACGGAACTAATTTTTTGTTGTCATAACGACACCTACTTATTTCTGTATCATAGAATTTAAAATTTGGGGTTAAAATATCACAGACATACTAACTAGTACTTCTAGAGGAGAGGAGGAGAAATTAGAGGCCTCACCCAGGTGGAAGGAGGACACTGCTGCTGTTGGAGCACAGTCCTGTTCTCTTAGACACCCCGCAGGAGAACGGCATGGAAGGGAAAGGCAAAGACCAGAAGGAACATTCATTTCTGCAGTGCTGAGGGCAAGTGGGAAGCATGCTCCCTCCTTAACTCTGCCTGGAAAAACTTGTTGAGTTTGTGTTGCCGCTGGGCTGCTTAAGGCACTGGCTTCAGTGTTGCCTTGAGTTGCTGACTTGCAGCGGTGTCATGCAGAGGAAACCATCCTGGTTACTTTGATTATACTTCTTTACGCATAGAGAGGGTAGGGGTGAGTGAGGAATTGTCGCTGCTGAACCGCTAGCCAAGTGAAGAAGCCGAGATGGTCAAGCGGCATAAATCTGAATTTATTATTTAATTATAAAACTTATATAGACTTTTCAAAGGTCGTCCGGATTGGGTAAATCCTAAACCTCCCCCTAGGCCGACTGGCCAGGTTAGAACTGCCCATCTTTCCAGAGACCGTTTCAATAACATCTAAACTTTATCTTTATTTATAAAACACAGGAAGAAGAAGAGAAAAATTCCCATGGGAAAGAATCTGTTACCACAAGGAATGAGAAATCTCTTTCAAGATTTAGCTGGTGCTGTAGCTATGGTGGTGCTCTTCTTTACCCTTCAGGGAGAGAAGAAAAAGATCCTATGAATTTCCTTTGAAGTGTCACCCATAAATGCTCTCTTGTGAGGTCAACACTGTCCCCGAGATCACTGAAGCATAGGTAATGAGCTTACCTCTGTTAACCAGCATTCTCCAAACAAATACTCAAGGCTTCTCTTGCAACTCATACAGATTTATGTATATTTCCAGTCAAACAACTCGTGTGAGTCAGGTGGTTTAGTACTGATATGTTTGGTTCCAGTGCCCTTCTGGCCCAGTTGAGCTGGCCCAGCAATTAATGCACAATCTTCATCTGGTGACAGTATTTGGAGAGCAAGGTGATGTTCTCATACCTGATAGCAAATCATCTCTGACTCTTAGGAGATAGCATAAGTTTGAGGAGCTGAAATGATGGCAATGGAAGATAATTGTAAAGAGGGGATAAGCATGAAGTGGAAATTAGTTTTAGGCATGTGCCCTGCAGGTTGCAAAACAACTAGGAGTACTACGATAACAAAATACGGACATGAATGGTAGAGCATACAATAAAAAGTCCTTTTAAATAGGAGTACTTTTTTGTAAATTGTAGTGTGCAAAATAATGTTTACAAATGAAAAGTAAAAAAGGAAGCTGTTTCTACAGTAAATGTGGAAATTAAAAATGGAAGAATGGGTGTTAGAATTTGCTTGGCAAATTTTTGACTGGGTTCCATTTGTTTTGAAAGTTAACAGGAAACATTTCTCTTAGGTTTACAGTAGCTAATTCATTAAGATTTTTTTTACTTAATGAATGTAAATTACATGTTTTTGTCAATGTCCTGATGTTTTCCATGGTCCTTGTGAAAATTAAAGCTTCTGTTTTGCTTCTTATTACTTCCGTAGTTAAACCAGTGTATTTGGACTGCTGTTGACTCAATAAGTTTTGTTCCAGCTTGTTCCTTGTGGGTATTTTTTTATTATGCAGTGTGTACTGTAATGAACACTTTTTAAAATAAAGTTTGCAGTTGCTACTGCATTTAGGGTCAAATGAGGCTGTGCAACGAGGCAATGTTCTTTCAACAACATCTCATTCCTAAAATAATCCCATCATTTTGCTTTCATTTACTTCAGTTCTTTCTCACTATTATACGCAGTTAAAAATAGCATCAAAACCATCTCCCCTAAAATCACACCAGAGTGTAGAGAAAGTTCTGTGTGAACAGTGAGAGCCTGTTCTGTGTCCTCTCCACCCCAGCAGCACCAGCTCTCCATGTGTTTTCCTGTGGCTCCTGGGCAAGGAGCAGTTGTGGAGGGAGCTCTCCTAGTGCTGTTGGGGTGCTGGGGTGTTCCAACTGCCAGGCCTACCAATGATTGCCAAATCAGCAGCGGAATCGCTTAGCTTTCACTTGAGGCTAAACAAAACTGCTCTCCTCTCTGTTGGAGTCTAACCTTTCTGGTCACCTAATTAACTTCATGCAATCTTGACTTTACCTCTTTCTTAAATGATCTTGAAACCTGCTAACAGTCTCAGCCCACATAAAAAATATTACTCTGAGAGAAACATCTTGCAGTAGTCTACTAAATGCAGGCAGATCCAGATTTTTTTCTCCTAGATAAGAGTATTCAGATGTTCTTAGACACAGCCAGTCTTGGGATTATGCTGCATCTGTTAAGAAGTGCTTCTTCAGCACAGTGATTCCTTCAAGTTTCTTTCTGGTTTGTAAGTTTGTCCTTCATACCATGTGGCTTACCATTGATTCTGTTGGCAAAAGTTTGTTGGTCTCAGTGTGTTCTCCAATTTTCCTAAGATAAAGACATTTTCTACATTTTAATATTGATTAGAAATAGGCTAATTTCTATATTTCATCCATACAGTACAAATTTGATATGTATAAGCATAATTTATGGGTCTAGTATCTCATGTTGTTTTTTGAACTAGAAGCAGTGACATTCTGTTTCAGTAGTTGCTCCTTAGACACATCAGAAACAGTGTAATTTTTCTCTGTATCTCTATAGAGAAGTGTATGATCTTGTATTACAAAGTAATGGATCATTTTTGACTGTAGCATAAAGCATTTTGAATTCTCTCTAAGGAGAGAAAAGAAAGTTAATTAAGCATGGTATTAAATCAAGCTGTTTATTCTTCAGTTCCATTTAGCTGAAAGGCTACTGTTAAATTTTCATGTTGGAAGTAACCTTTATTACATTTCAGTGCGTGGTCAAGATGGCTATGTGGGACTTCAAAACAAAATAATTGACTCCATATTCTTCATTCATACTTTCTTGGAGCAGGGGTATAGTTCACCAAGGGGAAGTACAAAGTCCTGCACCTAGAGAGGAACAGCCCCAGGCACCAATATATGTTGGGGGCTGCCCAGCTGGAAAGCGCCTTCTCAGAAAAGGACCTGGTGAGCACCAAGCTGAACGTGAGCCAGCAGTGTGCTCTTGCAGCAAAAGAAAAAAAAAAAGCTCATGTTTTTCTGGGCTGTATTAGCCACAACACTGCCAGCAGTTTTAAGGTGGTCATCCTTCTCCTCAGCACTGGTGAGGCTGCTCTTGGAGTGCTGGGTCCAGTCCTGGGCTCCCCAGTACAGGAGAGATATGGGCATACTGGAGGGACTCCAGTGAAGGGTCACCGAGACTGTTAAGGAACCAGAGCACCTCTCCTGTGGAGAAAG